>JASDQU010881152.1:0-23740 GCA_032191745.1 Picea mariana | reverse complement strand
CACAATGGTTCAATAAATCATAATTAAAAATCTTTCATGTAGATATTATGAATAAATAAAAAGGAGAGGAAATGTGTTCTTAATTAAATGACAAATTATTGTTATTTTATTAAAATAAAATGAAGAGGTCCAATGGTTCATTGTTGAAGAGATACAATGGTTCAAATTCATACATATTGGAATACTATATCAACACAAAGGTATGATAAAAGGAGGAAGACTCATTGAGCTAATTCATAAGATCATAAACAAAAGCAGAGTCCAAAGAAAAACTATAAATATTCACATGAAGTGAGGGTGGAAGGGAGGAGCAAGGGAGGATTTCAGTTCTCTACAGGTTGGAGCCTAAAGAACATGGAGTTGTAGCTTCCTCAAGTTGGTGCTTGAAAACAAAGGATTGGAGTCCTCTACAGGTTGAATCCTGATCTATAGGGAGATGGTGCTTTCTTAAGTTTGTGCTTGAAAATAGGGGATTGGTGTCTCCTTGAGTTGGTGCTAAAAAATAGGGGATTGGTGTCTCCTTGAGTTGGTGCTCAAAAAAAGGGGATTGGTGTCTCCTAGAGTTGGTGCTCTAAAAATAGGGGATTGGTGTCTCCTTGAGAAGGTGCTCAAAAGGAAGAAGATTGGTGTCTTCTACAAAATTGTAACTTTTAACTAAAAATAAATTTCATATTTATTATATTAAATTATGAGTATTGTTCTTTCTTGTTGATCAATTTTTATGATTAATAAATTTAAGAATTGGTTAAAATTGTGAAAATCAACCAATATTGATTCACACCCCCTCAGTATTGAACATCATTTCAATAATAACCTATGAGATACAAGATCCAATTACAATAACAAATCTTGACAAAACATCACATAACCTTCTACTCAATATAATAATAGCTATCAATAAAGCATCTTAACTACCTGCAGTTCCACTTATAATGAGGTCCTACTAAATAATTTGAAATGAAGTGGACCCTTTTTACAATGAGTGACTATTAACTAACTATTTACTGGGTCTTACTCAAGGAAGGTGGCCTCATACATCAATAAAGAATCCTAAGTAAGGGGATTAGGGTAGGACCCTAAGATGCCATGCCCCTTCAAAAGAAACGTCATCCTCAAGGTTGAAGGTGAGAAAATTGATGTAGAATCATTTTTGGTTTCCATGTGGCATCTTATGGTTGCATGTATTTACACTAGTTCAATATTTCCCTGATTGTGTGTTGGTGTAACTGACACTCTCTAGTATCCAATACTACTTCTGGTCGGAGCCAAATGGAACCTTCTTCATCAAGTTCTAGGAGGTTGGTATACACTTTGCAATTCAATCCCACATCCTTCTTTAAACAAGACACATGAAAGACTAGATGAATCATGGAGTGGGTTGGGAGAGCCAACTTGTAGGCCACCTATCCAATGCATTGTATGATATGATAGGGACCATAAACTTGGGAGCTAGCTTCTAGGGAACATTATCTTTGAGTTATGTTTGTTTATAAGGTTGCAGAAAAATAAACACTTGATACCCTTAAACAAAAGAATGTTCAAATGTATGTTAATCATCTTTTTGTCTCATTTGATTTTTTTCCATAACCAAGTCATCCTTGAGGGTACGAATAATGCCTTCTCTAGTGTGAAGTGTTTTATCTACTGCCTGGATCTTGGAGTTGCTTGGTACATAGGATGCTACTGAAAGAGGTTTTTGGCCATAAAGAACTTCATATGGTGTCATTTTGGTAGCTCAATGATAATTAGTATTATACCACCATTCGGCTAGAGGAAGCCAATGTGCCCATTGGTGCTGCTTTTCAGAAGAAAAAAATCTCAAATAGGTTTCCAAGAATTTTTTAACCACTTTTGTTTGGCCATTTGTTTGGGGATAATATATAGTGCTCATATTTAGCCGTGTACCTTGAAGTTTAAATAGCTCCTACCAAAATTTTCTCACGAGTGTGGGGTCCTGATATGAGACAATGGAAGTGGGCATACCATGTAGCTTAAATATATGATCCATGAAGAGATAAGAAAGTAAGGAAGGAGTGAAGGGATGAGCTAGGGAAAAAAAATGAGCATCTTTTTAAAGACGGTCAACAACGACCATGATGACTGATTTGGTACCCACTTTTGGGAGTCCCATGATAAAATCCAGTGAGACATCAATCCAAATCTGTCTTGGGATTGGTAGTGGTTGCAATGCCCCTAGAATCTTCACCATCTCTCCCTTGTTTCTTTGGAAAGTTTCACAGGATGCTACAAAATCCTGGATATCTATTTTCATCCCTTGCCAAAAGAACAAGTGATTAGTTATTTCACAGGTTTTATGAAAGCTGGTGTGACTTGTTATTTGTGATGAATGTAGCTCCTCTAAGACTCATGGTTTTGAGGCCAAATCTTTTTCTAGAACAATGTGCCCTTTATAACGCAATGTATCTTGTTTTCATGTATATCCTTCAAGTGGGTTAGGTCTAAGTGAATTGGATGGATTTTCTTAAAGTAATATTTTCCAGCCATTCCCCATGGTATTCCTTGATCCATACTAGACTTGGTAAGGATAAGGAAATGAGTGATTGCTTCTCCTCAAATTGTTTGGATAAAGCATCAACCACAAAATTATCTTTACCCTTCTTATATATGATCTCATAGTCATACCCCAACATCTTGGTGACCCACTTATGTTTCTCTAGTGAAGAAAACCATTGTTTAAGGAATTAATTTAGACTATGATGGTTAGTATTGATTTGGAAATGTCTCCCTATGAGATATGGGCGTTAGGTTTCCAGTGCATGAAGGATAGCCATCATTTCATTCTCATATGTGAATTTTCCCAAATTGCGGTCAAACAACTATTTATTGGTGAATGCCAAGGGGTATCCTTGTTGCATCAAGACTACTCTGAGACCTTTGCATGAGGCATCACATTCCAAGAAAAAATTCTTACTAAAATCAGGAACTATTAATACTAGAGTAGTGCACATGGAATCCTTTAAAGTTGTGAAGGCTTGTTCTGCTACTTTTCTCCATACAAAATCATTATTTTTAAGGAGTGAAGTTAGGGGAGTTGCAATTTTTCCATAATTTTTCATGAATTTCTTGTAGTAGTTGGTATGTCCTAAGAATCCCTATAAACTCTTCAATTTTGGGGGATGGGGCCAATCCCACATGGCCACCACTTTCTTGGGGTCAAATCATACTCCATACTTACTTACAATGTATCCCAAATATTCAACCTAAGGGCCCCCAAAAGTACATTTGGAATTATTTAGGACTAATTGGTTGTCCCTCGGGAGTTGCAAAGAATTATTGACATGCTCTATGTGTGATTTCCATGCTTTACTATAGATCAAGATATGATAAAAAAAGACCAACAAAACAATTTGTAGGAAGAGTTTAAAAATTGTATTCATGAGGATTTAGAAAGTGGATGGAGCATTACAAAGACCAAAAGGCATCACTAAAAACTCATAATGACCTTCATGTGTCTAGAAGGTTGTCTCATTCATTCTGATTTGATAATATCTTGAACACATATTAATCTTAGTGAAAAACTTGGCTCCGTGAAGTTCATCCATGAGATTGTCAATAACTACGACATGATATTTGTCCTTGATTGTCAACTTATTGAAATCCCTAAAATCAAGACACATGCATCAAGTACGTTCCTTATTTAACACCATGACTATTGTTGATGAGTAAGGGTTGGTACTGGGATGTATGGCCCACTCCTAAACAATTCCTAAATGTTATTTTCTATTTCATTATTTTGTGAAAAAGGGTGTCAATAAGGATGTAAATTTGGCGGTTGACTTCCTGGAATTAGGGAAATACAACGGTCATGCTCTCCATGAGAGGGGGGTACTAATCCATTTGGTGTTTCAAATACCCAATGATGTTTTTCATAGACCAAGTGAAAGTCTGGGTGGATTTCTTGTGTTAGACTTTCCATAACCTGTATGTCATTAAATTGGGAAATACTGCCAGATTGGTATTTCTTTAATGACTTCTCCATATGATGAGATATGACTATTTCAATATGGCATGCTTGAATCCATCGAAGGGTGTGTACATGATCCTCTTTAATGAAACTCATATATAGTTCCTTTAAATCCATGGTGATTGGTCCCAATGGGAATAACCATTATGCCCCTAATACTATTTCAAAAACACCCATATTAATGGAAAATATATGGGTTTTGAGCTGACAATCTCCCATCTGGATTTTTACATTTTTACATCTGCTCCCACATTTCATCATTTCATCATGCCTCCATTAGTGATCATGATTTGAAATTTGTGCACTAGGTGGGAAAATAAGTGGGTTTCTTCTACCACTCTTGTGAATGAAATTGTGAGTATTGGCACTATTAACTATAACTAAAACTTTTCAGTGCTTGATGTAGCCCATAAGTTTCAAGGTTTTTGGAGTTGAAATTCTTAATAATGCATGTAGGGAGATGAGGGGTTCTTTCTAAGGGAATTGAGGTTCAATATATGCCCGAGTCAAAGTGTTGGTGTCTTCAATTGGTAACTTCATTGTCTCTTTGATAGTTATTTTTTCAATCAAGGTTGGAGTGGTTATATCAATTTGTAACAATATATATTCTTTACACCTATGAACTGGAGCATATTTTTCATCACAATTATAACATAGTCCACACCTTTGGCGGTTTTCCATTTATGTTGGAGACAAACTTTATACTTTCAAGGGATGAGTAGGGTTTGTGCTAGAGGAATTAGCTTGGGAAGGGAAAGTGCGGGAAATGAAATAAGTTTTTTCGGTTTGTGCATTAATCACCGTCTATGCTTCTAAAGCCCTCTGACATGTTTCCAACCAAGTAGTGGGACACTGCATTGTGACTTGTGCTTGAATATTATCCTTGCAACCACTATTGAAACATTCGTTATAGAAGAAGTATGTAAGTTCTATATGCGGATAGCTAATTTCTCAAAGGCTAACATAAAGTATACTACTGATAATGTTTGGTGTAACTTGGTAAGCCACCCCAAACAATGGTTATCTCATTCGAAACACACATGGATAACTTTAACAAATTGACTCTAGGAAATGTAGCATGCATAGGATTTTTATTCCACTCCCACCATTTCCATCATTTTAGATCCAGATACAAGACCCCCACCCTAAGTTTCATCATGGCATAAATAATATCATCGAGGGAGAAGTAGTGTTCCATCTAAATGATCCATTTTGATGGGTTAAAATCATCAAACTTGTTCAAGTCCACCTTAGGAAAACGATGCAATATTTTATTATCCATTGGTTTATGGTCATGAGGAATTGAAGAGGGTTGCATGTGGTTAAATAGTCATGAGTTAGAAGTTTCTTCATGGTGTGGCTCAATGTGTTGTGCATTATAGGGTTCTTCTTCGGATATGCCTTGATCTATCATAGGTGCCAACTTATCATTCAAATTGTTTTCCAAGCTATGCAAATTTTCATCCAACTTGTTATCCAACTTCTCATCCAACTTCTTTTCCAACTTCTCATCTAAATTTTGATCCCAACCACTTATGGTCTACTGAATTTTCTGAATATGGCCATTAATATTCATGTATTGAGCTTCGAGGTGATCCAACCTACCAATGGTAGAGAAAGTGACATTTTTAGGGGATTTAATATGAGGTGTTTTATAGGGATCCACCATAGTTGAGCTCACTAAAAAGGTTACCAAGTCTTTAGGACAAGGGAGTGTCAGGTGCTATAGCTTTCTGATATATGTGTGGGGTCTAATAGTATTACTTGGACCAATATCTTGGGAAACTAACTAAGGAGGCTCAACCATGTCATTAGCCATACTACTCGACTACCCAGGTACTAGAGATTGATCTCCCTAAGTGCTATTATCTTTGTACAATAGAAACAAGATGAATGATTAGCTTATCTAAATATGGTTTTTGGTATACTTAGGGGACTTCTTATATACCCAAGAGTATGTGGAAATGAGATTCCATATATAGGTATTGTCTGATGTGGTACTACTTGAAGGAGTACCAACATGTGCACAAGGTGTTATAGGAGAATCCCCTTGCAAACAAGTGGATTCCCTCTTGGATACTAGACCCCTATAACTAAGACAGAAAGGTGCAAATGTTGAACACTGACATTCCTTCTAATGAAGCTAAACTAGTTGAGGAATAAGAAGAAAATAATATAAATACCTTTAATAATGTTTGTCCTTGCTCAATCCAATTTTATCTTGATCTCCAAGTGCTTCATAAAGTCCTTCAATCGAAGGAACAACAACAACAAAACATACTTCCTATTCCTACCATGATTAGCTTTGAAATAGATCTATTAAAAAGAACAAATTCATGAAACATACACGAATTTCAAGGAAATAGGCCAAGAACATATATATATATTAATGAAAACAAAGAAAAGTGATTACAACCATGATGTAGATGCAACAGCTTCACCAAGCTCTCTTTTTCCAGACCCTTTCTCAAAAACTCCATGATCAAAATGACTATAACTTGCACTGATAAATCTCCCTTATGAGATCATAAGTTTGATGCTTTCAATGTCCCTCCTTTACACCATGAAGAGGCCTCCTTATATAGGCTTGGAGAGGCCTAACCATATTATATATTCTTGGGATAGGTTGAGGATATTTCTCCATCAACTATGGATCCTCCCTAAGATCCAACCTTGACCTCAGATTCGAATCCAACAAAATCCAGAGATGAGGGGGATTTATCCCTGATTTTTCCCAACAGTCCAAAATTCTCTCAAATAGGCCAGTGCTCCCTTAAAATGGGGCACAGAGTGTTGCAACTCTCCGCCAAGGAGGGAAGGGAGTGCTGGCACTCCTTGACAGTGGGCAAGGGAGCGTTGGCCTCCAAAAATGACTTTTGAGTGGTTTTTTCCATGGTAAAAGCTTTGTACTCTTTGTCAAGTGATTTCTCCTTCTTAAACTAGTCTTTGAAGGTGTCTTAAATGTTCTTGTAATGTCATTTGAGATGTGACATAAGAAATATGACAATATGATGCCTGTGACACTTGTGACACTTCAGGCTAAAATGCAACACTTGAGACACTGGTAATGATGACAATAGGTCATCATTGGAGTGAGTAATTTTGATGTGTAACACAAGGGTTACAACAATGCGATTCCATTTGTATTTCATGTGTGTATTATTCCCCAACCATAGTTTTACATGTTGAATGACATACCAATGCGTTATTTAAATACATTGGTAGAAATCTCAAAAACAAAATCGAAAATTTAGGAGCTTGTTGACCCAAGAAAGAGCTCTTAAAATCACTAGAAAATAACTTGCTTTTTCAAGGTAGGGTTTGAGGCCGAAAATGTAAAATGATCATAAATTATACTATACTTGTTAGATTATATATTATCATCCCAATTATGAAATTATGTAGCTTATTCAGATCTACTAACATTGGTTTGACTGAAATTTGTTCACTCTATAAAAATATATCCAATCTATGAAATTTGTGGTTGTCACAAGAAAAAAACCCTAAAAAAGGTTTATTATAAATCGTCAAATAACACTAATTCTCGAACTCTATTTTGGATGATTTTTTTTCAACTTGTGTATTTTTTATAGAGGAATTAAGGTATGTCTCTATTTTATTCAAATTCTGCACAAAAAATTTCATAAATCAATTTAATTATGTTGTTCTCTTTTGTCCATCAAAAATATGCAAAAAGAGAAAAACAAATCTCTTTTTTTTTCCAAGAAAGAGCTCAGAAACCACTTGTAATGTACCTTTACCCTAGAACTTTAAATAAATCACATAGAATGTAATAGAATACCTATGAAAAGCCAAAGAACACAAGAGAAAATAGATCAATCCTAAGAAGGATTTCTTATATCAATGACATTCAAGATTAGAGAGCTATGTTCACTTACATCTTCAAGGGGGAAAACTCCAAGACCAAAGCTCCAAATACAATAACAAATATTGAAAAAACATTACATAACCTTCTACTCAATATATAACTATCAATAGAGAATCTTCACTACCTATGGGCCCACTTATAATAAGGGCCTATGTAACACCCCAGGTTTTGAGCCCCATATTAAATAATGTATTTGTTAATTGTTGAGAGGCCAGAGTACCCAAACGATTAAAAGAGGCCAAAGTGCCTAAGAAATGTAATGTTTTGACCATTATTAATAATAAATATATCGTTGGTTGCTAGACGGACAAGGACTAGATTTATAGGGGTCTATGATTCCACAAGAGAGGGGGCTCGAGGGGCTAAGAATTTATTTTATACTTTTAAATCACCCATTCTGTCTAATGGAGGAAATCAGTTATGTGAGCTTCTTGGGGGAAGGCCATGAGGTTCTCGATCCCCTCAATTTACATAAACATGTCTCTGGTCTATTGAGGGGGTTCTCATGTTCGTTGATTCTCTTATTCGTTGGTTCGTTCATTGATTCTTGTTCTCGACCTGCTGTTGGTCGCTCTACCAATTCATGCATTCATTCATGCACATGTTCATTGTTCACACCTCTCATGGAGACTTCACTCCATTCACTCTCTCACCACACTCGTCTTCCTCATTCATGTTTGGTCTGGGAAGGAGAAACAAACTATTGAAGAACAACCACGATTTTGTTTTTGTGGAGACTATTGGTGTAATATGGCCATGAATCAAGACCTGCATGTCTAAGATGCATGGTATGTGTCCATATTTTCTCACAGATGCAAGTCTTGAGAGTCCCAAAATGGAGACTCTGGACTAGCTACACTAGAGCCTTGGAAGGAGAAGGATTTCCTGAGGGACTGTGTGGCAGAGAAGGGTGGGGGTCCATTCTCTTGGGTTGTGCAAACTGGATAGAAGAGAGTTGGGTACTTGGATTGTTGTGGGTGCTGGGAAGCATGTGAGAGCTTGAGTGTTGACTGGTTTTGGAAGCCGAGTAACACTATGGAACTTTCCTTATGTATTCATAACCCTAGCTCGGGAGTGACATTGTTGTTCATACTTGGAAAAACATTGTCTACGGTTGGATGGAACATCCTTGGTTTGCAACCAATCGATGGTTTTCTTACATAAGATATATGTGCTCTCTATCATGGTATTATTTACCTGTGTGTTATTTATTCTATTGTGTATTTATTTACCGTTGAATTCAATGTATTTAGAGTATGTATGCTTGTTGATTATGGTTGTGCATGTCGTATGCTTCATTGTTTTTATGTTTAGCATGAATCTTGATCAATGCATGTGAACCTTTCATGTATTCTTGCTATCTAAAGTTTGATAAGGGTTCGAATTAGTCTAGAGAAGGGACTTGTGGTTAGCGTACCTGACTTGTGAGTGGATGGGTATGTTACATATTGGTATCAGAGCCCAGTTCCAACAATAAGCCTAGATGGGTTGTGTAAATTGATACTGAAGAAAAAATTTCACAGAGAATTTAAGTTTCAGAATGCCAGAAGGTGTTGAGAGCACACCTTAACTGTGTTTGAAATATCAAGAGGTGTAGTGGTTCAGGAAACTACCATGGCCATAATATCTATTTGAGAAGGGTTTGAATCCTTCACAACTGTCAGATATGGGAAATGAGCACATTGGTTAAACCCTCAAGTCCTTTGGACTTTGTTGCTTCGACAAATTTTCAAGTCCTTGATGATAAGAGGGTAAAATCCTCGAAGCTCTGAAGTCCCAGAGTGAATTTACATTGTAGATCACTAGCAGGGGTACTTGACCATTGGATTTGGCCAAGGACAGATCTGGGTCGTTGGATCAAGAACATATTAGGAGGTGAGGATAGTGGGGAAGATCAGATCCCAACCATTATATCTATGTGTGAACAAGCGTGAGCCATATATCTCACTGTAGTTCGGAGGTTTGACACTCCAAGAGAAGCAAGCCCTTAAGCTGTCAAGAAAAAAATATCCTGAAGTCCTGAAAATCGGAGTAAATATGGACCGTTTGTGTTCGGGGAAATGTCTCCGCAGATTATCAAGTATTCATGAATTCAATGTTTGATAGTTCAGGTGTTGGGTGGTGTTTAGCAACTCGACCCTCTGAAGCCTGAAGTCCTAAAGTCCCAGAGCGTTGGAGTGATGCGGCATGATAGTGTCACCTAGAATGACATAGATATGTTTAGAAATTCGACGTTCAGTAGATTTGCATTGTTTTGTTACAAGAAGTGTCGAAGTCTGAAGCTCCAGAGTGATGAAGTATTAAATCTCTAGAGAGAAATAGTTCGGGGAGTCAGCCACTTCGACGTTCGGGGGAAATGTTGTGTTGTGTTGCGAAATTCCTCGAAGCCCAAAGCCCCAAAGCTCCCAGTGACCGTAGATCTCAATAGAAAACCTAGACCGTTGATCCTTGAACCCTTCAGGGGTTTATCGCTTCGGTGTTTGAAATAATTATAATGTGATTCTAGGAAATCCTCCAAATCCCAAAGCCCCAAATGCCTAGAAAGATGGAGTGACATGGAAAGATGATGTCACTTGGGGTGATGTGGACCTACCTTATATGTGCCATGTGTCATCTTGTTTCAAGGTTTTCACATACCTTTTGGGTCAATTAGAACTTGACACGTGTCACTCGTAGAATGGGACACATGTCATCTCCGTGGTTTCTCCATGTATCACCCCCCTAGTGCATAGTTATTGATGAGACTCCAGAAGTTTGGAGGTTCGACAGTTCAAGAGTTTTCAAGTGTGATGTAGTAAGAACCTCTGAAGTCTTAAGCTCTGAAGCACCGGAGTAGTGATACTCCAAAGAGCCTCTCCAAGAGCTCACCAATTTGACGTTCAGAGGGAAATTAGTGCGATGAGGGTGAAACCCCCGAAGCCTGAAGTCCTGAAGCTCTGGATAGGCACTTTTCAACCAAGTGCAGGGTCATAGCCATGGTCACATGCAATTGAAAGCTGAAGGGAAAAGGGATAATGGTCAAATTTTTTTTTTTGAAGAAGGAAAAGCGCTAAGGAATTATTTGGCCCGTGGTTTCGATCTGTGGTCACTTGGGAAAGTGGTTTGAAGGAAGCACCTCTGCAGAATTGAATTTTTCATCGGCCAAGNATATATATATATATTCTTCATGAGTCGAAAGGATGTGTAGCATTGTTGACAAATTTTGTTTATCATATCCGTAATTCTAACAAAATGGTCACTTGCACATTTTGCATAATTAAGGGGTTTAAACATATTAGCTTAAAATAAATATTCGAGAAATGGAAGAAGGTGAGGGAGCCTCCAACCATTATAAAGAGGTCGAAGGCCAGAATATCTGAGTTGGTAATGCAGAGAAAAAATCCAACAGACACAAGGGCCGAGGGGAGAAAGAAACAATGATAGAAATTGTGAGAAGCCTGGAAATAGAAGTGCATAGCTACAAAGCAGACAATGACAGGAAGATGAGAGAGAAAATTTAGATAAATTCTCGAGTGTTGCAAAGATTAAATCAGTTGTAGAGACAAAAAAATAATGACTCAAAGAAAGAGGAAGAAGGCAGGTATCATGAAATAAGAGACGATCGTGGAAGGGTCGGTTATTCCAGGAGTTCTAGCACAACTCATAGACATCACTCACCTCCTTACTCAATAAGAAATTTTTATCCATCTGAAGATTCCATAAGCAATCGAGAGGTGTATCTTGTAGGAACCAAAGAAGAAGGCATGAATTGGACAGTTTGCAAGGAGATTTGAGGAAGATTAGGCCACCATCCTTTGAAGGTGAAAGAGAAAGGGAATATTATGTTGAAGCATGGTTGCTTGGACTCAGGAGATATTTCCAATTGAATAACTACTCGTCAAACCTAGAAGCCATAATTGCCACCTACCATTTACATGGGAAAGCTGCTATGTGGTGGGATCAACTGAAGCAAGTTGAACATATTAATGAGAATAGGATCACTTGGAAGTAGTTCAAGAAGTATTTTTAGAAGGAGTACCTCTCAGAGAATTTCTATGACACAAAAATGCAGGAGTTCTTTGAACTCAGGCTGGGAAGCATGACTATGGAAGAATATGAGAATAAGTTCTTGGGGTTGTTAAAGTATGTTGGGTTCATAAATAATGGGAATTTGAAAATACAGAGGTTTTTGAGTGGGCTTCCAACATTTTATAAAGAAACGATTTGGTATGATGATCCCAAGACCTTCATTGAGGCTATCAGGAAATCTAAGTACTTGTATGAGCAAGGTCAGGGTAGAGAATCCATGCAGAAGTCTTGGAAGGATAAGAAGAAGGAGAATCCTGATTAGAGGAAGAAGGGATTCAAACCTCCTTTCAATAGAAATGAGCCTAATAAAAATCATCAAGATTAGTATGCCAAATATGAATCCAAGAAATAAGACTACTTGGGAAAAAGGGGAAGACCACCAATCCAATGTTGGGGATGCAAGGAAGATCACCTATACAAGGATTTACCACATTGAAAGGAGAGAGTGAAGGCCATGCTTAACATCCAAGAGGCTACAACAGTTGAAGACATGGGAATAATTTATGCAACCTTAGATGATCGACAAGTAGGATACCAATCCAACATGATCGAGGTGTAAGGTAAGATCATAAATCAGCATGTTGTTATTTTAATTGATTCACGAGCTAGACACTAGAACCAAAAGGAGAAACCATGATATGGTCAAAGTTTGTTCCATAATTCTTAATGGTGTGAATACTAGTGCTTATCTAAATATTATACCATTGGGGTCTTATGATATTCTAATTGGAATGGATTGGTTGGGCAAACATCATGTTGTCCAAGATTGTCATAGAAAGACGTTTACATGTCTTGATGGAGATGGAAAACAAAGCACTATGAAGGGAGTTCCAAGACCCATATCTATAAGAGATATTTCAGCCTTACAGTTGAATAGATGTTTCAGAAAAGGATGTCAATTGTATGCAACCCATGTGGAGGAGCCAGAAAATACAAAGGGGCCAAGCCTTGAATATTTATCGGTACTACAAGAATTCGAGGATGTATTTCAAGAAATACCATGGTTGCCACCAAAAAGGGAGATAGATTTCTCTATTGATTTAGTTCCATGAGCTGCCCCAGTGTCAAAAACACCTTATCGAATGAGTACACCAGATTTAAAAGAATTACAAATGTAGTTGGAGGAATTGTTGAAGAAAGGGTACATACGCCCAAGTGTTTCACCTTGGGGATCACCAATACTCTTTGTCAAAAAGAAAAATGGGACCTTGAGGTTGTGTATTGAATTTCAACAACTGAATAAGTCCACTATAAGAACAAGTACCCTCTACCTAGAATTGATGATCTCTTTGATCAACTAAGAGAATAAAAGATATTTTCAAAGAAAGACTTGAGATCAGGATACCATCATGTAAGAATTAAGGAAGAAGACATCCATAAGACGACCTTCAGAACCAAGTATGAAAATTATGAATTTGTAGTGGTGTCATTTGGATTGACCAATGAAGAAACTGTATTTATGTGCTTAATGAACGACATATTCATAAATTATTTGGATAAGTTTGTCATATTATTCCTAGATGAAATAATTTTCTATTCTAAATCTGAAGAGGAGCATGAACATCACCTAAGACTGGTATTGAAAGTGCTGAGAGAACAACAATTGTATGCCAAGATGAGTAAGTGTTATTTTTACCAAGAAAAAATCCATTACTTAGGGCATGTTGTTTTAGAACAGGGTATAGCAGTAGATCCTAAGAAGATTGAAGCCATTAAAGGGTGGCCAACACCCAAGAATGTTTCATAAGTAAGATATTTTATGGGGTTAGTTGGTTACTACAGAAGTTTCATAGTAGATTTCTCATCCCATCACTTATTTGCAAAAGAAGAGAATTAAATTTGAAAGGACATCTGAATGTGAAGAGAACTTTAATTTGTTGAAGGAGTTACTTACCAGTGCCCCTGTGTTAAATATTTTTGAGCCAAATGAAAGTTTTGTGGCATGCACAAATGCATGTAAGGAAGGGCTTGATGGATTCCTCACTCAAAATGGACATGTCATTGGTTATGAGTCTAGAAATCTTAAGGAACATGAGAGGAAATATGCCACACATGACTTGGAGATTGTTGTCATTGTTCATGCATTGAAGATGTGGAGGCATTATCTCATGGGGAAGAGATTTGAATTGAGAATAGACCACAGTGGTCTGAAGTATCTTTTTGAACAACCAAATTTGAATGCCAAGCAAACAAGATGGTTGGAATTTTTAGGTGAATATGACTTTGACATCAAGCATATCAAGGGAAAATAAAATAAAGTTGTTGATGCACTCAGTATAAGAATACATCTAATGCATGCTACAACTATTAGTATGCATCAGACAGACTTGAAGAGTAGAATTTTAGATGTTGTTGTTATAGATCAACATTACCTATAGGTAAAGGAAAGCTTACAAAAAGGAGATGTACAACAAAAAATAAAAGAGTATGAGATGAAGGAATATGGATTAATTATGCATAAAAATAGAGATTATGTTCCTAGTTTTGGAGAACTCAAGAATTTGGTATTAAAAGAAATGCATAATGTTCCATATGTTGGACATCCCGGTTACCAAAAAATGATTACAATAGTAAGAAGCCAATTCTTTTGGCTGGGAATGAAAAAGGATGTTGTTGATTACATTTCCAGATGTATGGAATGTCAGAAAGTGAAGGTTGAGCATAGGCACCCAATGAGTTTGCTACAACCATTACCAATTCCAGAGAAGAAATGGGAAGTGATAACCATTGATTTTATAACTAAATTTCCCAAGACAACAAGACAACATGATTCAATCATGGTAGTGGTTGATAAATTAACAAAGGCTTCTCATTTTGTTCCTGTGAAAACAACTCATACAACAACTAATATTGCATAAATTTACATGAGGGAGATTGCTAGGTTGCATGGGATACCTAGGACAATTGTCTCAGACAGAGACACAAAGTTTACTTCAAATTTATGGAAGGAATTATTTAAAGGATTTGGTACAAATATGAACTTTAGCACATCATACCATTCACATTCACATGGGAAGACAAAGAGGGTCAACCGAGTAATTGAAGACATGTTGAGAATGTATGTGATGGATAAGCCATCTAAGTGGGAAGATTACTTGCACTTGGTTGAGTTTTCCTTGGGAAGAAAAAAAGTTTTTGCAAATAAGAATAGGACAACAAGAAAATGTAAAGTGGGGGAACTTGTTCTTTTGAAAGTAAATTCCAAGAAGATCTCTTTGAAGTTGGGTAGTTGTACAAAGCTGGCAGTCAAATTCTATGGTCCATTTGAGATATTGGAAAAAATAGGGCCAGTTGCATACATGCTTGCATTGCCTTCTTCCTTGAATGTGCATAATGTATTTCATGTCTCTTTGCTAAATATGTACATGATCCTAACCATGTTATTGATTGGAATCTGATTCAGGTAGAGACAGAGGGAGAATTTCAGGTCCAAGTAGTGCAAATATTGGACAGAAAAATTAAAATGCTTCGGAATCGAGTTATAGAGCTGGTAAAAGTTCAGTGGACCTGCTACGGTCCCGAAGATGCTACCTGGGAGCATAAAGATTCCATGCGGGCATAGTGCCCACATATTTTGAACAAATTTTGAAATTTTGATTCATGTTTTGTATATGCAGTGAAGACAGTGACAAAATAAGGGGGAGGAGATGTAACACCTCGAGTTTTGAGCCCTCTATTAAATAATGTATTTGTTAATTGTTGAAAGTCTAGGGTGCCCAAAAAATTAAAAGAGGCTAGCATGCCAAAGAAATGTAATTTTTTGATCATTATTAATAATAAATACATCATTGGATGCTATATGGACAATGACTAGAGTTATAGGGGGATATGATTCCACAAGAGAGGGGGCTTGAGGGGCTAAGAATTTATTTTATATTTTTAAATCACCCATTCTGTCTAATGGAGGAAATAAATTATGTGAGATTCTTGGGGGAAGGCCATGAGGTTCTTTGATCCATGTGGATATCGGTGGCCACCCACCTCTTCCAACTGGCTCAAAACAATTTTCTGGCAATTTTGGTAATTTACTATTTTTAGCAGTTTTTTGGGTCTTGAACTTCGAGAGCCATTGTGAGGCCCTAAACAACATTTTTTGGGAAAACGGGGAGCGACATGGAAATTCTTTTGATCTTGGTCATGCCAAAGTTGTATTCCTTGTATAGATCTTTCTAACAAGGTATTGAGCGCGTCAAACGAAGATCGTATGCAAAAGTTACGACCCCGAGAAGTTGATGTACTCACTTATCCAAACGAGGTTCACGTGACTTGTGGCGCTTCATATCCTGGGGTTAGGTTTTTGGATGTCTAGGGTTTTTGACATTCCCGTGGATTGTAAAAAAGTCCTTTAGAGTCTCATTGTAACCATCTTCTTGCGAATGAGCACAGTTTTCACATCTCTTCTCAGAGATAAGCCGCCACCATTCCAACAAACTTATTTTCCATTGCATTTTACAGTTTCACCTTATTTCCTTATTGAATAGAAAACTAGTTTTATTGTATCTCTATTGTTTTGTGTTAAGCATCTGTTAATAATCTGTAGTCATTTCATTCTTCTCATAAAATTCGGATCATTCTTTATCCCCACAATTTACATAAACCCGTCCCTGGTCTGTTGGGGGGGTTTTCACGTTCGTCGATTCTCTCATTCGTTGGTTCATTTGTTATTCAATATTTCATTTCCCCTTCCCAAGCTTTACGTGAATGAGGAAGANCCCACAATTTACATAAACCCGTCCCTGGTCTGTTGGGGGGGTTTTCACGTTCGTCGATTCTCTCATTCGTTGGTTCATTTGTTATCTCTATCACTCTCATTTGCGTTCTCGACCTATTGTTGGTCTCTCTACCTATTCATGCATTCATTCATGCACTTGTTCACTGTTCACACCTCTTGTGGAGACTTCACTCCAGTCACTCTCTTATCGCCCTCATCTTCCTCATTCACGTAAAGCTTGGGAAGGGGAAATGAAATATTGAATAACAAACACGGTTTTGTTGGATGTAGATACTGCTGGTGTAATCCGACCATGAATCAAGACCTGCATGTCTGATATGCGTGGTCCGTGTCCAACTTTGCTCACAGTTGCGAGTCATGAGAGTCCTAGCATGGAGATTCTGGACCAGCTGCACTAGAGCCTTGTAAGGAGAAGGACTACCTGAGGGACTACATGGCATAGAAGCGTGAAGGTCCATTCTCTTGGGTTGTGCAGGTTGGGTAGAAGAGAGTTGGGTACTTGTATTGTTGTGGGTGTTGGGAAGCCTATGATAACTTGAGTTTTGACTAGTTTGGGAAGCCGAGTAACACTCTAGAACCATCTTTATGGAGTCATAACCCTAGCTTGGGGGTGACATTGTTGTTGAGACATGGAACAACATTATATACGGTTGGGTGGAACGTCCTTGGTCTGCAACCAGTCAATGGTTTTCTTATATAAAAGACAAGTTCTCTCTGTCATGGTATTTTTTACCTGTGTATTATTTATTCTGATGTGTATTTATTTATCGTTGAATTCGATGTATTTAGAGTATGAATGGTTGTTGATTATGGTTGTGCATGTCGTATGCTTCATTATTTTTATGTTTAGCATGAATCTTGATCAATGCATGTGAACCTTTCATGCATCCTTGCTATCTAAAGTTTGAGTAGGTTTCCAATTAGTCCAGAGAAGGGACTTATGGTTAGCGTGCCTGGCATGTGAGTGTTTGGGTACGTTACAACTTAATAACTAATTTGGGCCTTATTAATGAAGAGAACCCTTTTTGCAATGAATGACTATTAACTAACTATTTAGTGGGCCTTATTCAAGGAATATGTTGGCTCATTCCACGCTTTAACATGTCCTTGTTAACGTTGGGGAGTTGGTGACCCATGTTTCATCCAAGGTTGATCAAAAAAAAACACCAAGGCATAGATATATCAATCCTCATTCAAAGGCTGAAGAAGGCCTCACCTGAGATGCCATGAGGATCATAGAGACCATCTAGTCTTGTTTCGATGATGACGAAGGAATAATTACACAAAGTTCCATCTAAGATAACATTCGTACAATCCATTTTAAAACTACATAATGACTAACAATGTGCAACAACACACACACACATATTCAATTGACACATGAGTAACACATCATAAGACCATAATCACTGTATTTTTATTATCTTCATTCCATCACCACAAACATACATTAAGCAACCCATAAATTGACAACACCAAAGATTTTTCTTCTTATACATCTTCCCAATGTTACATTACAAAGTGCCATGCACTTTCTTTAGACTATGCAAATGTGATAGACTCAAACTTACAACCAAATACATTACAAAGCATAGGCTCATAGTGAGCTCAATAAAACCAATACAACTATCACAACAAAAACCAACTAACTAACAAGCTAAATCCATTTCTATTTTCGTTGCTCCCTTTTATCTACTTCTCAGCTCTGGCACTCCATCTCTTTCATTTTTTCCCCACTCGCTCCTATGAATTCCAGTCCCACATGCTTATGTCACCAGCATGCATTCCACATCACCTCCTTGGAATTATGGCAATCTCAAATAACTTTCCATCTCATCATCTTTCTACTCCATGTTCCCTCTTGTTGCTTGTAGTAATCATCTATGGAGATTTCCCAAAGATTATTTTCTTGATTATGGCATGCATGTGATGTCTTCTTGATTTCTGGCATGCATCACAAAACTTGGACTGACACACATTGGTAGAAATTGAATTGGAACTCATTAACAAAACTTTATTTGGCACATGCACCTCCTATAAACCTTTTTGCAATTGCTTGAGCATGCACAAAACTGAGATATGAAAGAACAATTTTTTGTGTGCGCGTGCATGATATTTACCCAAAAATTTGGGTGCCAACAAAATGTGGCCTCATACATCAATAAAGTATCCTAAGTAACGGGGTTAGGTTAGGAACCTAACAAGAGAACTTTGGATATGCAAAGAGGAGACAACATAACATGTTTATTGTAGGAGAGAACACATGATACAACACAATAAGTTTCTACCTTGTAACAATAGGTAAATTATAAACAAGGAAGCATGAATAATCTCTCCCATTGGTTTGAAGAAATATTTATATGAGGATTATTCCCTTCCCATTCATTTGTGAAGGAGGATAAGTGATGGAAATTTACAAAATATCAAGTGTATGGTATGTAGCTTTATAAAAGATTGCATTACAAATGAAAGGGTGCACTATGTGGCATCTGGCTTAAGTGAGATAATACTAGAGTGGGGAAATGTTTCTTATCACCAAGTATGCATAAAAGAGAGAAGAGTGAAGGTGAAGTGGGATTATTATGTTTTGAGGCCACATCTTGCAATAATGTCCAAAGTCGCATGGCCTAGTTGGAAAACAATAATTGAGGGAGTGTTCATAGCTTATCTTTTTCTTGTTAATGGTGGAAGATGGTTTTATTGTATACCTATTATAAGATTGGTAATAGTTTGTCAAGTAGACTACTATATAGTAAATAAGAGGTATATGCATCTCCATTTTGTGTTTTCTTTTGAAATTGGAACAATGTTTCTTTGTTATTGTTAGAAAAATACAATTAGTGGCCAGGAATAATTTACCTCTCCTTTCTCTCCAAGCTTTTTAATGAAGCCCTTTGTTTGTTATTTACAATTGATTTCATTTCATTGTTTATAAGTGGATGATTAAATCCTTGAAGTTGGTATATATTGTAAAAACAAAAATAAATTATTAATAAATAGTAATAGAATTATAATCTGTGAACCTAAAAATAAATTTTAAATAATCAAGGGAACATAAAATATTAAAAAAATACTTGCAAATTTTGCATAATAACTAGCTTCCATTTTTTGGCCAGTTTCATGCAGATTTTTGCTACTTATTCAAATGAAAATTAATCTCTTCATTACCTTGCATAAAATCTCCTATCGTGCTCATAAATAAATTGCTCCCAACTTTATTTCCTTATATATACAACCTACATATTTATTTGTGCATTCAAGCATTTTTCCTTCTCAAGTATCTTGTGATTTTCATCCCTAAATCACTTCATATGATGTCCTGTATATTTTTTATTTTTGTTAATGACCTTTCTCCATACTCAGTTTACAAGCTTGTAGTGACTTTGTCATTTAGTCTCTAGAAAACGTCTCTCTAATCTAGATGCATATTAGTCTTAACTATTATTGAATCAATGGATTTGCTTAACCTACTAAAAAAATGTTCCCCACTACATCATGCAACAATTTTCTCGCACCATCAAATTTTAATTTTATCCCCAAAGTGCCTAATGAAGATAACAATATATTGGATTGAAAGGGTGAAAACATGATGTTATAAACCAATGCCTTGAGAATGATAAAAAGTCAATGACAACAATTCACTTCGAGGGGGAAACCTTCTTTTACAATATATTCAATGTACAAGATGAGATAATATGATCCTAATAATAGGTCTTCTTGGTATATATATGAGACAAAGGGTGCAATTATAATGAAAGGGTACA
This sequence comes from Picea mariana, assembly GCA_032191745.1. Classification (NCBI taxonomy): domain Eukaryota; kingdom Viridiplantae; phylum Streptophyta; class Pinopsida; order Pinales; family Pinaceae; genus Picea; species Picea mariana. The sequence goes on along the minus strand of JASDQU010881152.1, from coordinate 3,302 downwards.
ATGAAGGGTTCTAGCCTACATATAAATATAACACTAGAAATGTAATAATTCAATTTCTAGGGCTTAATACGAGATTTCTTACTTAACATGGAACTTTTTCTAGGTCTTAACATAACCCTCCCCTTCAAACAAGTGTTGTCCTCAATACTTGACTAGCTACATGTGTTTCTGCATGAAGAGCTCATCTTCCCATGTCACCTCTTCCACTGGTAGGTTCTTCCATTTGACAAGGTACTTAGTAATTTCTCGATTTTGTAGCCTCTTAATCCTTGTTTGAAGGATTTGTTTTGTTCTAGTACGATTTTCCCCCCTTCATTAATCTCTCGTAAAATAGTTTGTATTGGGATATTGTCACTAATTACCTTTTTTAAGCAAGAAACATGGAAGACTAAATGTACACCTGAAGATGGAGGCAACTCCAACTTGCAATCCATACTTCCAATGATTTGCAACACGTTATGGGGGACATAATATTTGGGTGTTAATTTATTGTCCTCCTATTGTTTCTTTAGGTACATATTTTTATATGGTTGTAGCCTAAAAAATACCGATCCCCCACTTCAAATTCTCTTTCATTGTGATGTTGATTTGCTTGCTATTTCATCCTATTTTGTTCCATAACGTAGTTGTCCTTCAATAGTTTGAGAACCTATTTTTGGTGCCCTATGTGGTCCTCCACTTCCTGAACCTTTGCAGTTCCTTTTAAGGGCTATGTGATGGATGGAGGATGATATCCATAAAGTGGTAGAAATGGGGAATTTTTTTATGAAGTATGGAAGGATGTATGGTACCACCATTCTGCTAAGAGAAACCACTTGACCCATTGTGTTTGTTTGTCATATGCAAAACAACGAAGCTATGCTTCTAGAAATTTATTCACAATCTTAGTTTACTCATTAGATTGAGGATGGTAAGATACGTTGTGAGACAATTAAGTACCCAAACAAGAAAATAATCCAATCCAAACATTTCTAGTAAAAAATGGATCTCTACCACTTACAATAATCTTGGGGACTCCATGTATCATTTGAATTGTTTTCATGAATGTTACGGCTAATTAATCGTTTAAAACTGATTTCAGGATGATTAAAAAATCCTATCTTCCATAAGCTATATCTAAGAAAGTATAACAAACTAGGACTTGAAGATTTACCGTAAGTACTTGGATTTGTCTCATGAGTAACCTCAAAATTTTGCTATCTGAAATGTCCCATAAAATATTGTAGTGAAAATTACAAGATGACTCGTTTGAAGAAGAAAATCCCTAGGATTGATGCTCTGATACCAAATGTTATGAACCAATACCTTGAGAATGATAAAAATTCAATGAATAACATTTCACTTTGAGGGGGAAACCTCCTTTTACAATATATTCAATGTACAAGATAAGATAAGATGATCTTAAGACTAGGTCTCCTTGGTGTGTGTTTGTGTGTGGGAGACAAAGGGTACAATTATAATGAAAGGGTACAATGAAGGGTTCTAGCCTACATACAAATATAATGCTAGAAATGTAATAATTAAATATCTAAGGATTAATAAGGGGTTTTATATTTAACATGGTTTTTGTCTAGGGATCAACACTTCAAAATGGGTACCACTTTTGCTTTATTTTTATGAAGAAAACTACAAAATTTCTAGTTTCTTCAACTTTAACCCCTCTAAATTGTTTCACAAAATAGGGTATTTTCACATATGTCAAATACCTTAAGAAACCACTCATACAAGAAAATAAATTATCATTATACCATTTTTATATGTGGTTAAAACCCTCAAAGAGGGAAATAGTCCATGGTGTTGAACACACTGACTACACTGAGAGGGGGGGTGAACAGTGTAGGGCTCTTTTTCCCAAAACTCCTTAGTTAACAATCATCATTAACTCATTACTCATTGTTGTCATTTATAACCAGCTAAATTTCAACACATATCAACAACATGTATTAGAAATATATCATCAACAAGTCATCACCACAAGGAACACAAAGAACACAAGATGTATGTACAATTTTCTTTTTATTATGGACTACAATCCTTGGGGTTTTTCAGCAACAATTTAATAGAGTACAAATCTACAAGAGCACCAACTCTATCATGAAAGACTCAGCTTACACACTCAACACCAACTAATATGCGGCAACAATCCTCAACAGATATCAATATGTACCATAAATAAGTGCATCAACCATGCACCAACCTCTGCCAAACAACCTGTAATCAACCTGTACCATAAACAAGTGTATCAAACATGCACCAATCTATGACAAACAACATGTAATCAACCTGTACCATAAACAAGTGCATCCAACCATGTACCAAGTATATACCAATCATGTGCCAACTACTCATCAATATGTACCAACATCATCAACTATATACCTCATGTATGTGCCAACTCATCAACTGTTTGTCTCAACCATGACTAGTTTTGGATTAGTCAACAACTCTAACCTGAAATAATCATAACTTTGCACCTGTAATGAATAAGATCTAAAACTGATACATAATGTTCTTCAGTGTGTTTTATGCAATTCCTGTAGGTTATAGAAAAAATGGCAAACCTTGTTGAATTCTACCTTATTCTAGAGAGCGACCTTGTATAGCATTCCCCGCATGAAATATTTCTTGAATCAATATGAAACAATTGCAAAGAATACTATAGACTGTAATCTAACCAACACAACTAGTCTCACTGAATTTGGATCTGTTATGAAGAAGTTATGACGTTTTTACTCGAAACACTTGTTTTAGACTAGTTTCAGGACTAGCCACAAACCCTATTTTCCATAGAGTGTATCTCCAAAAATAAAACGACCCACAAGATACTTGGATATGTTTCCTCAATGGAATATCAATCTCACGGTATGAATCATTATAGAAAAACTTTATTGTGAAAATGGTGAGATGACCTGTAAATAACATACCTTAGAAAGCATCATGAAAATAATTTATCCTCCCTTGAATTATGACCCTCTTTTCTTCATATTCCCTTTGAAATTCGGCTTAGATATCCTTTGGTTACCTCAGTCACCTATATATCTTCAATATTCTCAAGTGTTCCACACCAAAAATGCTCAAGAATCTCTCACAAGAAGCTCTCCATCAATACTCTAAAAGATATTCTCACAAGAAGCTCTCCATTGATCCAAAAAAAGGATGATCTACAAGAGACCATTGCTATCTTATTTATACTTTCATCCTCTAGGTCACTTAACCCATTTTTAGGTCACTTAACCTATTTTTCTTATTTTAGGGTTAACCACTTTCCATAAATATAAAGTTCTCCAATACTTTATCATTTA
>JASDQU010881151.1:38296-53265 GCA_032191745.1 Picea mariana | reverse complement strand
AATCGGTTTAGCGTGAAAAAGGTTTTCGACGTTTCGACACCCAACAAACTAAAGGGGAAGAAGATGCAGGAGTCCCGAAACACCGAAATGTGAAAGGTGTAAGTGTTGGTTCAGGTCAGAGGAGAGCAAGGTTATAGTTCAAGAGCTATAAAATATTTTGAGGTGGCAAAAAAAATGAAATGTCATTCTTTCCGAGTAATGGTCTGTTATTGAATGACTCCTCAAAAAGGAATTCAACCATCATATCTTTTGTTGTTACGAATTCCAGAAATTTTACTAAGGTTTAGTTAGAATGTTGTTCTCTACTATTTTCCATAGTTGTTGTCTGTACAGTCTGAGTTCTTATGCATTGTATGGAATCTATGCATTTCCAAAGGCCCACATCTTTTGAATCACATCTCAACAGAAGAAAAGGGGCTCTAGAATATTAATCTATTGTACAGATATCAAGCGAGATACAAATATATGCATATAATCCTATTAATTTTGTATCTTGGTCATGCATCGATACTTTAGTGATGTTATTTCTTTGCATAGCTTATTACCGAAATATATGAGTACTCAGTCACTATCATTCCTCTTTATACGTTGACATTTCTTAGATAATTATCATCATCTAAGGGAATCTATACAAAGAAATGAAAAGGAAGAATGGACTTTGGGTTTGCCAAAGTAATCACTTCTACACATTTAATTGTGCTTTTAATTGCAAGGTTGATATTTCGGCATTCGAGACTTGTTTTTTACATATACGTGGAGTTCCTTTGCTATATTAAAATCTGAAATACCGAACCTTGAAACCCCAAAAACGTTGGGCCACAGTCTTTTCACATTTCGTGATTCGGCATTTCTTATTTCATTTTGTTTGCGCATCAGGTGTTCGTAAACCCCGAAATCCTGAACCCTAAAACCCTGAAATGCTAGGCCACAATATTTTCACATTTTACGATTCGGCATACAACGTGGTCATTGTCTTTTGTGTTCGGTGTGTGTAATCACCGAAACCCAATTGACCTTTGTTTTTTCACACCATTTTGTTCTCTATGGTTTATGCCATTAAACAAAAGTCTAAGTTATTTTATCTGTAAAGGTCCTGAATAAACGTCTTCGAACCCTTATGCTTACAAAGCATTATACTTCTGTAAACTCCTACTTATTACTAGAATATATATATATGTGTGTGTGTGTGTGTGTGTGTGTGTGTGTGTGTGTATAGATTGAATATCTATCTGTCTTCCAGTTGAATGTGACCCCTATTGGGATTAAGCTTTAAAAGGAAAAATTGGTAGATATATCAGCGGAAATCACTTACAACTTCTGTACTCGTAATTCTGTCCATTTCCACTGTAATACTTAAGCATATGTATATATAGGTAAAATAAATATTGAATGTGATTCCTGTCGCACCTGGCTTTTATTTGTTTTTGGACTATTAAGTACCCAAACAAACCCTAATCATTATCGTAACTTGGTGCATGATTTTTTTACCGAAATATAAATATGCTATTTAAAGTTCTTAGGTTCAATTCCATTTACAATAGATAAATTTTGTACACTGAAGTTTTCAAAATACTGGTAATTACCCTACAATTGCCTCCGTGGTAATAGCCTAGTTTATAAAGGGACTATTCCAGAATTTTAACCATATAATTTACTTCTGATTACCCTTGAACAGATTTCACCCAAGTTATTGTATCCATACCGAATTAAATAGATGCATTACAAATGTGCCTAAATAATTCAAAGAGATGGAAAATAATTTCAATTCATATTTAACGAATACACTACATCAGATATACGAGCATTTAAGCAGAAAATGGAAAGCATTTCAATTCAGATTTAACAAATACATTGCATCATATATAAAATCATTCCGACAGAGAGGAATATAGAAACATATCTGAACCAGCTTGTGGGAAGACAAAGGGAACAACCATGTTCCCCCCAACCATAGAACAGGGTAGTCAAAACACTTGCCCAATTCACCCCCTAGCCTGACCATGACTCCATAAGGGAAAACTTGGAATCTCCTCCTCAACAAATGTCTTTCCATTCTAGCAGACTCCTCTTGCCCCACACTCAATTCGTAGTGTTCATAACAGCAAGAGAACGCAAAATATTTTTCCCTAGCATACTTGGCAGCATCCTGCCTCCTCACATATGCTATTTATCAATTTTGCCCAAGTCTTTTCCCTCCCTTGGGAATTTTCACATATTTCTAAATCCCTGATTTTCAGGGGCTGCCAATGGCCAAATCTCTGATTCTCCACTTGTAATAATTAGCCCAAAGGTAATTCCAACATGTTCCCCACTCATGGAGTCATGGTCAGTTGATTTTAACATGGTTGTTCCATTTGTCCTCCTGCAATTAATATAATTATTTTGTTTTTATACAAGTGTCATAGTCAAATAGTTAGTTGAGTTAAATCAAATCTCTTCCCAACAGTCATAATAATTAATTACAAATATCAAATTCAAAATTCGGAATTGCGATAAATGGAAAAATTTTCCAAATTCAAATTTACTAAAAATGGAATAAATTTCCAGCAAATTTAAATTTCAAAAATTATTTTATTTTGGGGGATGTCACATCCTTTCCCACTTCAGTAAAACACTGTCCTCAGTGTTCATTCATTTCCTGGAATAGGATTGGATGAGATTTCCGCAAATCTTTGTTCAACTCCCAAATGGCCTCTTCAAGACTAAAGTGCTTCCATTGCACCTTTACCTAAACGATGGCTCTATTCCGAAGTGTTATTTCTCTCTGGTCCATAATGCGTAGGGTTTCCACCTAGAACTCACCTTTGGTTTCCACCTGCACCAAGTTCTAATCAATCTTATGATTAGGGTCATGAATATACTTTTTCAGCAATGAAACATGAAATACATTATGAATTCTTAGATTAGCTGGAAGTGCAAGTTGATTTGCTACGGGTCCAATTCAAGCTAGTATCTCGAAGGGCCCACAAAACCTGGGTGCCAGCTTCGCACAATTCCCTAACTTCAATGATCTTTTTCGGGCCTTGAACTTCAAGTAAACATGGTCTCCCACTAGAAATTCCAAGTGTCTTCTTTTCTAATCTACATAGCTCTTTTGTCTGTCCTGTTCTTCTTTGAAGTTCTGTTGTACCTTTCTTACCATGTTCTCCATTTCTTGGAGCATCTCTGGTCCAACCATGAGTCTTTCAGTCGGGTTATCCTAGCTAATTGGAGTTGTACACTTTCTGCCATACAGTATTTCGAAAGGGCTCAACTTGGCCGAAGTTTGGTACCCATTGTTATATGCAAATTATACCAAGTGTAGGTAGTCTTCCCACTTGTTCAGTTTTGTTCTTACATACATGCAGAGAATATCCTCTATGATTTGGTTTGTCCTTTCGGTCTGTCCATCCATTTGTGGATGATAACTCGTACTGAAATTCAAATTAGTATTTAGCCCTGCAAACAATTCCTTCCAAAATGTGGATGCAAATTTTACATTTCTATCTGAAATCACCATTTTAGGAATACCATGCAGTCTAAAAATTTCTTTCCTGAATATTTCAGCAATGTTTATAGCTTTAAAAGTAGACTTTACAGGAATAAATTGTGAAGACTTACTGAGTTTATCGATTACAACCATGATAGAATTATTTTGTTTCTGAGTTTTAGGCAAACCTGTTATAAAGTCTAGCGATATGGTCTCCCATTTCCATTCTGGTACTAGTAATGGCTGTAATAGGCCAGCTGGATGCTAGTGTTCGGCCTTAACCTGTTGACAATCCTGGCACCTAGCCAAGTATTCTGCTATTTTGTCTTTCATATTAGGCCAGTAAAATGGTTTTCTAAGTGTTGTTATCATTTTTTGGTAACTTGGATGACCAAAATATGGTTTCTTATGCACTTCGTCCAAAACTATTAATTTTCACTCTGTTGAATCTGATATGTAAAGTTTGTTTTTAAATTGTAATAATCCCTTCTTGTCGATACTTAGATTTGGTTTATCTGAGTCTGCAGTATTGTTTTGTAATTCTGCCATCATCTTAGTGTAATTTCTGTCGCTAATACCGGCCGTCCTTACCTTTTGTTCCAGATCACTTTCTTCTCTGTTGATATTTACCTCAAATAACCCATGGACTCTTCTGCTTAAAGCGTATGCTACTTTATTTTCTTTTCCGTTGATATGTCTGACTTCGAAGTCGAATTCACTCAAGAAAGCTAACCATCTGGCTTTCCATGTATTGAGCTCTGGTTGAATAAACAGATATTTCACACCACTATTATCCGTCAATAGTAGAAATTTCCTTCCCATTATATAGTGTCACCACATTTTTAATGCATGTATTACCGCTGCCAATTCTAAGTTGTGAGTGACATAATTTCACTCATGTTTCTTTAGTTTACGAGACTCATAACAAATAACATGTCCTTCCTGATTTAGGACACCACCTAGTCCCTCTTTACATGCATCAACACATACTGTGAAGTCTTTATCTCGGTGTTCTACCTTCAAAATGGGTGCCGATGTCAATAATTCTTTCAGATTGTTAAAACTGTCTTGACACTTTTGTGACCAGTTAAACTTGGTCCCTTTCTTTTGTAATGATGTGATAGGGTAGCCTATCTTGGAAAATCCTTCTATAAACCTACTGTAATATCCGGTGATTCCCATGAATGACCGGATATCTGCAACATCCTTAGGTACTGGCCATTCCATAATAGTTTTTGTCTTTTCCGGGTCTATGACAATGCCTTCTGCTGAAAATACATGTCCTAGATATTGTATTTCTTTTTGATAAAAGTCACACTTGTCAAGTTTGGCGTACAGTTTGTGTTTTCTCAACGTTTACAACACTATCCTTAAGTGTTTATCATGGGCTTCCTCTATTTTTGAATAGACCAGAATATCGTCGATAAATACTACCACGAACTTGTCTAAGTAATGACTGAAAATACTGTTCATCAGGCACATAAACGTGGCTGGTGCATTAGTGAGTCCAAAAGGTGTGACTACAAATTCATAGTGTCCATATCTTGTCTGAAAAGTTGTTTTGTTTATGTCCTCGTCTTTTATCCTAATTTGATGATAACTGGATCATAAATCCAACTTTGAAAAGATCTTGGCCCCACCCACTTGATCGAACAGATCATTTATCCTTGGTAAGGGGTATTTGTTCTTAATAGTCATTTTGTTCAGTTGTCTATAATCGATACATAGTGTTAGAGTACCGTCTTTCTTTTCCACAAAGAGGACTGGTGCTCCCCATGGCGAGACTCTTGGTCTGATGTGCTCTTTGTCCAACAATTCCTATAATTGTATTTTTAATTCTATCAGTTCTGGTAGACTCATTTGGTAGGGTGTTTTTGAGATAGGGGCTAATCTGTGTAGTAAGTCTATGGAGAAATCTATTTCCCTTCTAGGAGGTAATTCAGGTATCTCATACACAAACATGTCTCTGAATTCACGTAGGACAAAAAAGTCTTCTAAATTGGTCTTATCTTATTTTTCTAATAGATTCGTCACTTGGATGGCGTAACCTTGACATCCCTTTCTAATACATTTCTTGAGTTGCATCGCTGAAACTTTTCTGACTGATACAGGTTTTGGTATGCCTTGGGTTGTTCTAATAGTGCCAAAATTATCTTTATAGCTAAATATGTTTGTATAATAGTCTAGTACTACTTTGTGTTGTTCCAACCAATCCATCTTGATAATCATATCATAAGATCCTAGTGGTAGGATGTTCAGATTGGTCCTTATCCTTTGACCATCTAAGCTGAACTCAAGATAAGAAATAAAGTCAACTAATTTCCTTTTAGTGCTTGTTGCTAGTTGTACAAAACATGATTTTGCGTGCTTCAGTTTCTTAAGTTTATTCAACTCTACTACATCGGGAGTAATATAAATTAATGTAGCTCCAGGGTCAATTAAAACAGAAATTCGTGTGTCAATGATTTTACCTTCGATTTGTACCACCGAGGACTAGTGGTCAGCTTGTCGACCATCTATCGTTGCATTTATCCAATGCAGACTTCTTCCCATGTCTCCCACAGTCGAGGCTTCCATCAAATTGTGAAAAACATTTCTATTTGCTACAATTAAACATCGACAGTTCCTCCTTAGATTAGGATCTCCGCACTCCCAACACTTTAATGACTCGCGGGAGTTGTCCCAAAACTTCTTCATTTCCAATTTTACCGAATTATCGCTACCTTGCATATTCGGATGACTGGAGTGAAAATCCTTCCTTGGGAAACTTTTTTCTGCATTCTGATAAGGAGCTGGCCGGTATCCCTTCTTCCGCTGGTTCATTCGATATTGCTTCTTATCCTTCCAGGTCTTGGGAAACTCTACCCGCTGTTTATATTGGTCATAGCACAATCATGCTTTCTTGAATACCTCACTCAAGAATTTGGGGCTGTCAAACTCAATTCTATCCCGGTAGACCTGTGGTAAATAGCTTAAGAATCCTTGGATTTTTACCTCATCTTGTCTGATGTACGGTACGAACCTTAGTAGTTCCAGAAATTTATTTATAAGGTCCTCCATCGTCATCTATCTGAGTCGTAACTCATAAAATTCTTTCGTCTTCCTTTCATAATAGATTTCAGAAAGGTATTGTTTCTTGAAATACTTCTTAAAATCGGACCATTCCAACTATTTCTCCTTTAGGCCCTTGGCCAATTTCAGGTCCTCCCACCAATTGCTGGCCTTCCCCTTCAGATTCTAGATGGCCATTCTGACCTTCATGTTACTGGAATAGTTGTAGATCTAGAAGTATTTTTTTTATTTCCAACATCCATGCCTCAGCTTCTTATCCTTTCTTGGATTCTCCATCAAAGGTAGCTAGTTTAATCTTTTTAAATTCTCCTTCAAGGTGGTCTACTTGTTTTATTTTTCTGTCTGGTATAGTTTTGTCCTCAGCTGAAGGTATCCCTTTAGATGAACTGTCTCCTTTTTCTGTCTCCTATCCAGAATTCTTGGAGGCCCTTTTGCTGACTTCTTCATCATGGTTATCGTCTTTTGGGCTTTTCTTGGTTACTATACTACGCCACAGGACTTCATTTATCTCTTGTTGTTCCTGATGTTCTTTCATCTATTTTTCATTGTCAACCTTCAAAACCTGTAGTTCAACAATAAGATTCCTTATTGTTTCCAAAACCTTCGTGGGTGAGCTTCCATCACTGTTCTTTCTTGGATCTCCCAAAGGTCCTTGCTGCGGATTTCCTTCCATCCTAATTTCTGCACCTTCTTGAGCTGCCATAATTAATACAAAATAGAAAGGCTTTCTGTTTATAACCACAAGATTTATTAGTTTTTTCATAAATCAGAATATATACTAAGCAATTAATGTGGCCCTATTCAGGCCCAGTGTTGTAGCTTTTGCTCTGATACCATATGTAATGAACCTCAAATTCTCCATGAAAATAAAAAATAAAAAAATTCTATGACATAATTCTATTTTGTTTAAGCTTAGAATTTAAGCGAAGGTAAGACTCATTTCTTTCCATAATGACATTATTACGCCAATCTAGTTTTACTTCAAACCGAAAAGCTTATGTGGATAAATTTTTTCCATAATTCTATCACTTCCTTTAACTCTCAAAATACTCCAACATACTCATATGTATACAGGCAACATCTAAACATAGGTCGAAGGAACCTTTGAGGTTCAGAGAAATAAATCTCTGGGGGAAGCACAACTACCATTAGATCAAAAGTATTTGGACGCACAGAGTTTAACCTCTGAGAGGTTGCGCAGGAGAGCAATTGAATGAATGGTGGAGACACTTCAGCGAGAAGTGATGAAATTGCAAGAGTCATCGGATATAGAAAAGGTACGCGAGGTATAAACCTTGTAATAGCAAAAGGAAGAGGACTCGTCAAGTCTTGAAAGCATCAGGACTATCCAATTTGGAGGACAGATGTCAAAGATCCAAGCCCATCAGGGATTTGGACACTGATGAAACAGGAGTGAATACTCTCCCAAATTCTCGAAAGGAGAAAGCTAGGATTGATCGTGACCATTGATTATCCTGAAAAGATCACAACTATTCATCGTGTCTAAAATATCGCAGTTGTCCATCAGAGGGACACGTGGCTGCCAGTTTACGTTTCGGCACCCAGGAAACCAGCTAGAGCCCTCATTTTCGTAAGTCGTGAAATCCTGGTATACGAAAACCACGAATCGATTTAGCGTGAAAAAGGTTTTCGTCATTTTGGCACCCAGGAAATCAAAGGGAAAGATCCCTTGTCTCCGCAAGTCACGGAATTTTGGTACACAAAACCTCGAATCGATTTAGCGTGAAAAAGGTTTTCGGCGTTTCGACACCCGGGAAAGCAAAGGGCAAGAAGAGGTAGGAGTCCTGAAATGCGAAAGGTGTAAGTGTTGGTTCAGGACAGAGGAGAGCAAGGTTATAGTTTAAGAGCTGTAAAATCTTTTGGGGTGGCAAAAAAAACGAACCGTCATTCTTTCCGAGTAAGGGTCTATTATTGAATGACTCCTCAAAAAGGAATTCAACTGTCATATCTTTTGTCGTTATGAATTCCAGAAATTTTACTAAGGTTTAGTTAGAATGTTGTTATCTACTGTTTTCTGTAGTTGTTCTCTGTACAGTCTGAGTTCTTATGCATTGTATGGAATCTATGCATTTCCAAAGGCCCACATCTTTTGAATCACATCTCAACAGAAGAAAAGGGGCTCTAGAATATAATCTGTTGTACAAATATCAAGCAAGATACAAATATATGCATATAATCCTATTAAATGTGTATCCTGGTCATGCATCGATACTTTAGTGATGTTATTTATTTGCATAGATTATTACCGAAATATACGAGTACTCAGTCATTGTCGTTCCTATTTATACATCGACATTTCTTAGATCATTATCATCATCTAAGGGAATCTATACAGAGAAATGAAAAGGAAGAATGGAGTCTGAGTTTGTCAAAGTAATTAGTTATGCACATTTAATTGTGCTTTTAATTGCAAGGTTGATATTTCGGCATTTGAGACTTGCTTGTTACATATACGCGAAGTTCCTTTGCTCTATTAAACTCTGAAATCCCAAAACCGGAAACCCTGAAAATGTTGGGCCACAATCTTTCCACATTTCACGATTCAACATTCCTTATTTCATTTTGTTTGCACATCAGGTGTTCGTAAACCCCGAAATCCTGAACCCCGAAACCCTGAAATGCTGGGCCACAGTCTTTTCACATTTCGTGATTTGGCATACAACGTGGTCTTTGTCTTCTGTGTTCAGCGTGTGTAATCGCTCAAACCCGATTGACCTCTGTTTTTTCACACCATTTTTTTCTCTACAGTTTATGCCATTAAACAAAAGTCTAAGTTATTTTATCGGTAAAGGTCCTGAATAAATGTCTCTGAACCCTTATGCTTACGGAGCATTATACTTCTGTAAACTCCTACTTATTACCTGAATATATATATATATATATATATATATATATTTGTGTGTGTATGTATGTATGTATAGATTGAATATATATCTATCTTCTAGTTGTATATGACCCATGTTGGGATTAAGCTCTAAAAGGAAAAATTGGTAGACATATCAGCGGAAATCACTTATAACTTTTGTACTCGTAATTTTGTCCATTTCCACTGTAATACTTGGGCACATGTATATATAGGTAAAAGAAATATTGATTGTGATTCTTGTATTACCTGTCTTTTATTTGTTTTTGGACTATTAAGTACCCAAACAAACCCTAATCATTATCGTAACTTGGCGCATGATTTTCTTACCAAAGTATAAATACCTGACGTAAAGTTCTCAGGTTCAATTCCATTTGCAATAGATAAATTCTGTACACTGGAGTTTTCAAAATATTAGTAATTACCCTACAACTGCCTCCGTGGTAATAACTTAGTTTATAAAGGGACTATTCCAAAATTTTAACCATATAATTTACTTCTGATTACCCTTTAACAAATTTTTCCCAGGTTATTGTATCCATACCGAATTAAATAGTTTCATTACAATTGTGCCTAAATAATTCAAAGAGATGGAACATAATTTCAATTCAGATTTAACAAATACACTGCATTAGATATATGAGCATTTAAATAGAAAATGGAAATCATTTCAGTTCAGATTTAACAAATACATTGCATCATATGTAAAATCATTCAGACAGAAAGGAATATAGCAACATATTTGAACCAGCTTGCTGTAAGACAAAGGGAACAACCACATTCCTCCCAACCATAGAACAGGGCAGTCAAAACACTTGCCGGATTCACCCCCTAGCCTGACCATGAATCCATGAGGGCAAACTTGGAATCTCCTCCTCAACAAATGTCTTTTCATTCTAGCAGACTCCTCTTACCTCACACTTAATTCATAGTGTTCATAACAATAAGAGAACTCAAAATATTTTTCCCTAGCATACTTGGTAGCGTCATGCCGCCTCACATATGCCCTTTATTAATTTTTCCTACGTCTTTTCCCTCCCTTGGGAATTTTTGTAGATTTCTAAATCCCTAATTTTCAGGGGCTGCCAATGGCCAAATCTCTGATTTTCCACTTGTAATAATCACCCCAGAGGTAGTTCCAACATGTTCCCCACTCATGGAGTCATGGTCAGTTGATTTTAACATGGTTGTTCCATTTTTCCTCCTGCAATTAATATAATTATTTTGTTTTTATACAAGTGTCATAGTCAAATAGTTAGTTGAGTTAAATCAGATCTCTACCCAACATTCATAATAATTAATTACAAATATCAAATTTGAAATTCAGAATTGCCATAAATGGGAAAAATTTTCCAAATTCGAATTTACTAAAAACAAAATAAATTTCCAGCAAATTTAAATTTCAAAAAATATTTTATTTTTGGGGATGTCACAATATTATTTGAGACTCTTCTACAATCTTTTCATTCTGAACTAAGTCATCATGTTCATCCTCGAGTTCACTATAATCATCACTTTCAAATTGAGCACGTGAGAGGTTGAGATTTACCTCCCATGAAGAATATGAGGGATGGTGTTATTCTTGGATTGAAAATTTAGTTTTTTTTATTTTATGTTTCAATATCAAGATCTGGAAAAAAAAATCATTTATTTCCTCAAAGTTTTTTTCTAAATTCATTCCTCCATTGTCTTGGATCAATTTTGGTGGGTCTAATATGTTGGCACTGGTTTCAAGAATGAATATTTCAATGAGTTGAGCTCCCTGCATTAGTTCTTTCAAACTGTGTTTTCTTTCTTGCCTCAATAGAAATCTCAAATTTGTGGGAAAAACATTTTCGTAACAACCGAAAATAATGACATCGTTTGGAAACATTTTTTGAGGAATCTCATGAAGAAATTTCATAAATCTGAAAGAGAAATATTTAATTGTTTCTTATTTTTTCATCCCGATTTCAACCAACTTCAAGAAAAGGGAATATGGATATTTTCTTGAGAAATATCTTTCGACAAACAATTTTTCTAGTACATCCCAACTAGTACAAACCATTCACTTGCATCTTATTTTAAAGTCAAGATAAATAATCAGCATGCAACATCATTTTGAGTCACATTAAAAATTTCACAAGCACTGCCAAATTTAATAAAATGTTTGTCTGCATCTTCTGAAGCATTCCCGCAAAATGTTGGAAATTTGTCCATGGAAATATCTGGCAAGGGGTGAACTTCTCCTTGCAAATTGAGTGGGATTTTGTGCAACCTTTTCTTTCTTTAGATACCTTCTCCTTTCATTTTTCCTTAAATAATTTATGTTGATGGAGGAGGTGAAATCTCTTAATATCATGAGAAAAATTCCTTGGAGACATATACATATTCTTGAAATTCTGAGATCTTTTTAGTGAAGTCACCGGGGCATATTTCTTTAAGATTTTGAGTTTTGAGAATGGAGTTGCCAGGGAGATCATCCTCCCAAATATTTGGTGGTTTTCTAGTTCCATAAAGGTTGTCACAATTGATTTGTGACTAAAATTTCAACAATAAACCTTCAAGGCCTTTGAATGTTCTTTGAACAAGGTTCTCCAAAACCCAATTCATCTTGAATAAATCTCTAAATTTTCTCTCAAACTGTAACCAAATTGCTTTTAGTCTTCCAATAATATCTGATCCAAATGGTATCATGTCTTTTGAAAAGAAATCACTCCCCAGTATGGTCACCAAAAATGTTGACACTTGAATCTGTCAGGATTGAAACGAAAACCTCACGAGGATATGAATCCCCCTGCGTTTTTAAAGAGGCGGTTCTCCTCTTTGCAAATAAGATATATCTTTGAATATCTTGGATTAGGAGAGTGTTAGGAAGCAAACCCTAAATCTTTATTTCTTGAGATTATGAAATAAAATGGTTCTTCAACAACTTGAATACAATATTTATGTGCAACGAAAGTCTTTTTACAATAAGAAAATATTGAAGGAGGGCTTCAACATTAGCACTAAATTGTGATAAACATCACACACAATCTTCTTAATCATATGTAAATACATCCATGTCTTCTTCATGAAAAATAGGAGAGAATAATTTGATCATCTCAAATAATTTTAAAAGAGTACTACTATCAAGATCAAAAGAGAATTTTATAGGTCAACCTCAAATATCTCATACTTAAAACTCAAAGATACAAGATATAGTCAAGATCAACCCTGAAGCAATTCTTTGTGGAGTTTATTCATGAGAAATGTTCTTCATTACAAAAGATTTGGCAGTCATGTATATGGCTGTAAATACTCCATGATCATACAAGAAAAATATTTCAGAAGAATACAAGAATAACACTCAAGAACTCAACCTTGTGCCTAATTCAAAGACTCAAGCATAAAGCTATGATAAATGGTGTAGAAGAATATAAAGAGTGGAGAAGATGGAGATCTATTTTCTTTGATTAGAAGCTTGGTTGTGTATTCATGGCTGCAACTTTTTCTTCCTATGATCTTTTGCCCTGCCCCTCTGACAATTATGATTCTTGGGAACCTTTGATGAAACATCTCTTCTCTTTTTAAGATGAGATTTTCTAACTACTTGAGTAGTTAGGGTTTCTCCCTTCTAGAAATTCTCGTACAAGTTTCTTATTGAAACATTCCATTTAATTAATGCCTCATTAATTTCTCATTAATTAACTCACATAATTAATATAATCATATTCCAAATGGGACTTTTTCCCTTTTTAATAAAAGTTTTTAAAATAAACTTTTATTTCAAAATTTTAATTAGTTTCTTTTTAAAAGAGGAGGACTGTAATTTAATTTTTTGGATAGGATATACAACCTTTCAACCATTTAAACCAATTTATGTGATATATATCATATTGTATTTCCAACTATATAAGTTTTGTCCAAATTTGACTCCTAGATCTCAAGATATGACCTTGTGAAGTTGAGGTGTTGAGAAGATTTATCAGCTAGGCATAAAAATGTTACTGACTGATATTTTAATTTTTCAGAAAATTTTGGCAATTTTCATCTCTCAAGACCCATCCCATCATCTTCTACATCAAAATACCTTTCCAATGGTATAATTTTTTTGCAAACGAAGGTCGGGAGCTCAAGATATAGTCTTTGCAATATCATGACTCAGCCACCGTCGATCAAGTTTGATGGGTAAATGTGGGCCCTTGATTTAATTTCGACCTCCTTTGTTGAATTTCGACTTTTATTCTTTATTATTATCCCACATGTACAATAATAAAATATTATTAGTGGTATATAATATTAACTGAACATACACTTGACAAGAAATAAATAAGAGAGGAGATTGTGGAGCTTGGAGGATTCAACCCTTGGAAAATTGTTGAATATAATAATAATTTTGCATGTCAGGTCAACCACCAATATTCCCAATCAGCAATGATGTGTCACCCAACCAAATTTTTCCACAAGTCATCACTCGATAGGTCAACAATCTGCCAATAAAAATCTACCATATGTCATCTAATAAAATCATGCCCTGTACACCAACCTGCCAACCGGCGGTAAGCCATAGTAAATAAGACTAAGTCTAGAAAGTATATAATGGATCACATAAAATATGGAAAAAAAAAATGGAAAATAAGAAAAAGGAAAAGAAATATATGGGAAATAAAAGGAATGGAAAAAAAATATGGAAAATACGAAAAATGAAAAGAAATATATGGGAAATAAAAGGAATTACTTGACATTTGGGAAATGAAAAAAGGGAAAAGGAAAGAAATGGAAAAATGGAATAATAACAATGGAAAGGAAAATAAAAAGAAATGGGAAAATAAAGGAAAATGGAAATGAATGTGAATGTGGAAAGGAATAAGGAAAAATGGTTAAGTGTGGAAAATGGTAAGGGGAATATGAAAGTAATGAGACAATGGGAAAAATGACTAAGTATAAAATGAGAGAATAAGTAGAGGTGAAGGGAAAGGACAGAAAAGAACATGTCACTTAAAATATTTTTCATATGTCTTCTTATAATACCTCGATTGGACTTTTGGATAGAATTATGTGTATCTTGGTCATGGAGACTCGGATTTTGATTCCACAAAATGCATGGTGAAGCTGATACCGAGGGATATGCAATGAACATATAATAATTCAAAAATATTCATCTTCCAATATCATTTTTATTATTATTATTCCAGGAATGGGAACATATAGGTGACCAAATCTTGGTCAACACCTACCTAAAATCCATAAGGAATAAAAAATCTCTTCTTATATTTTACAAGGGTAGCGTTTGTAATGTAACCCAAAATTTGCTACAAAAAAAAAAAAAATGAAGGGGGGAAACTATTAGTCTTATCGTTAATGGTAGTATAGATCCGACCAATGTTTTCAACCAATCATTACCTGAATCATCACTTTGATTTCAACTTAAAAACTTTGTCAATAAAACTATCCATAAGAGATGAATACTACTCTAACCATAATGATATCTTCTCATTTCATTCTTATACTATTCTTGTAATGCATAAAGGTTTTTCCTCCATATTAGTTTAATCCTAAAATTAAAAGGAATAAAACCCTAAC
>JASDQU010881151.1:9525-19600 GCA_032191745.1 Picea mariana | reverse complement strand
TATATATATATATATATATATATATATATATATATATATATATATATATATATATATATATATATAATTTTAACATTATTATTATATATTTATTTATTGAAATATATATTTAAATAGTTTTTAAGTAATATTATCATTTTATTTTTAAAAATTATTTCATATTATTATTAAATATAATTAAAATATATTTATAAGCCATATAAATTATCATAAAACATCTAAATACAATTATAATCTAATTATTTATCAAAATATAAAAAATATAATTATAATCAAATTATTTACTAAAACATAAAAAACCAATTGTATCACATTACATGTAAAAATTAATGTACATAATTAAAATATATAATATATTAAATTTATGTTTTAGACTTTATCATTTAACAAAAATATAATTAATACATTATTATTTTTTTAAATGATATTCAATTTGTATTTATGAAAAGGTTCTTGCGACTAAGCAAACAATTTATAACATTGTGTTAATTTTGGGTAAGATTTGAGTATGTTACAAACAACTAACTACATTCCAAAATTTCTTCTATGAGAAGATTTTAACAAATTGTTTACATAACAAGATACAAAAACAATACATTTCTAGATTGGATTATGAATTAGGCTTCTTATGACCACTTAAGAATATTTTATCTTTTTTACTAATGTAGTCCAAACTTTGTTTCTTTTTAGATGATTTCAGTGCCTCTCTCTCCAATTCCAACATGCCTTGATGTGGAGCGTTCATGTTCTTCTTCTGCTTGTAAGCCTAGCTCGCCTTAGAGGCCAAATTTGAGGGAGTAGAATAATCATTTTCCACCTAAACATGTGGTGCCACATGATGCTTTTCGATTCTCTTGGGACTTCATCTTCCACATGATCATGTGATCCACATTTTTATTTTTAATGTCTTTGATTTTGATTTGGTCTCATCCATGGGAAGATCTTGGCATCTGGTTCAACCTTGATAATTATTTGGTGTTCTTCCTTGGAACCACTTACACTAATGTTTATGAGTTAGCCTTGATATATTTTAGTTATGAGATGCCTTATGTCCCTGTTTCAAAACAAACTCTACATTTAAAAGAAACATTTTCATAATCTAATTATTGAAACCTGTAGTAGTTTTTACTTGTGAGGATTATTTCAGTTAGGAACCCTTTGTTGAAGTCCATTTTCACTCATATACTAGCAGCATATGTAGTGATATTTTAGTTTTCTATTTATTCGCTTCTATAATGAAATTTCTTAAGAGCATTTCATGGCAAGAAGAAAGGGTAAACCCCAAAAATGCAGAGACAAATTTGGAGTCTTACCCAAACCAGAAGGATAAGATATTTCTCATTGGATAAAAGAAAGAAGTCCATGATTTCATAAACCAGATTTTTTAGAAAACTAAGAACTACTTTAAAATCAAATCTATATCTTCAACATTATCAAACATCGCAATAAAAAATGGTTTTACACATAGAAAAATAAAAGCATCACCCTTGATCTTTGGCTCCCATAAATCTAAAATCCTTTGTGCACGCCCACAAAGACGGGCCACAAGCCAATGAACCAACAAACCAAGGAAGTGGATCTATAAATGATTTCCATGTAAACATCATCTTTTACCATCGTAATAAAAATCGTTGGAACTTCCTGAACCATCAAACAATCATCTTTTATCATCATAATAAAAATAATCGTCTTTTACCATCATAATAAAAATCGTTGAAACTTCCTCAAGCATCAAAGAATTAGACAAAAAAGACTACAATACATCTTTGAAAAATGGCAACCAGGAATACAGAAGAGGGAGGGGAGGCGAAAGCAGGCGCCCGTAGAAAGAACATGGTCAACAATACATCTTTGAAAAATGGCACCCAGGAATACAGAAGAGGGAGGGGAGGCGAAAGCAGGCGCCCGTAGAAAGAACATGGTCAACAATTACAGGAGAGACAGAGCCGCCGAAGAATGACGCGGACGCCATAGAGGAAGACGCCACCATAGCGCCCTAAACACTAAGAACATCGCCGCAGGGACTGCCACAGCAGAGAATATAGATGGCCATGCCAAGCGTTGAGGCCAAACGACCCGTGACTACTTGCGCGCACGACCGAGGGTCTGGACTGCGCGCAGCTAGGGTTCATAATTAACATATTATTAATAAATATAATCAAAACACATAAATCTCTTAAAATTATATTTTTTGAATTATTAAATAATATCTATTTTATCAATTTACTATATAAATACAAATTTCCATAAAATAAAATAATCCATACAATACATAATACTACAATAAGCAAGCCCACCAAACGCTAATATCTAATTGTATCTATATAATAATGCTAATTTATTATGTATGATGTGGCACCATCTCTTCTAATTGGTGTTTTTTTGAAAGCATGAGAGTTTTGGCATTCTGTTGGTATATCATATTGTTTTGCACAAAAATCACTTGGAAAATGATAAGAAGGAAAAACCATGAGAAAGAAACATAAATCAAAGAATGCAAAGATCAGAGGGTAATGAGTTTTTTAATGTTTCAAAAATAAACCTAACAATTCGTAATGGTTAAATAATGAGTTTTTAATGTTTAAAAAACCTAACTATCCACGGTGATTAAATAATGGGAAAGATTAAGAGATGTCTTATACATATGAATTTAATATATAATAACAAATTTTTATAAAATAAAATAATCTCATCTTTTAATAATACATATAATCCTACTTATTTTTAATATCTAACTTTATATATTAATTTAAACATATATATAATCCTACCTAATTTTAATATCTAACTTTATATATTAATTTAAACATATATAAATATACTTTATATATTAGTTTGAACATATTTATATATAAAAATTATATTGTTAAGATTTATTATTATATTTTATATTTTTTTTCTATTGTTAAGATTTATTATTATATTTTATATATATTTTTTTAATTCTAGTTAAAATTTATATTCATTTAAGACATCCATTTAATCTGTCGGGATGGATTGTTAAGTTTCTTATGATATTAAAAATCTCATTAATGTCTTTGTAAAGATCTATATGCATTTTTTGGTTTATGTTCTTTGTCTTCGTGTTTGTATTCTTTGATTTATGTACCTTAGGATGTATAGAATGCCATAAAGAACAAAATGTTAGTTCTTTTATGACTTCAACCCGGATCAATTAGAAGAGATGATGTTACATTATAATAATAGAGCAGCATTTTTATATGAATGTGGACTTTTTCTATCATCATTAGAATTTTAGAATCCAACAAAGAATTGCATATTTTTTTATTGTTAAATTTCTTTATTTTTTTTAATAAATTTAGCACTTTTAAAAACCTATAATCTCAACAATTGATATTTATAATTCTAACTATTCTTTTAAATTTTTGATAAATTTTAAACAAAAATATAAAAAAATCAAATCCTAACATATTTATTTAAACTATATAATTTTCTATTCCCAAATAAATTTGAAATAAACTGAATACAAAATTTATAATTATAAACTATTAAACAAAATTTTAAACTATTAAACAATGCTCGCCGGTAAAGATATCCATCCAACCAATTACTACCTTATTATAAACTATTAAATAATGTTGACTATTGTCGAAGGGTAGAGACATCCATCCAACAATCGACTACTTGTTTGAAGGGTAAAGGCATCCATCGAACAACGTCGGGCGATAGTCTCGAGTAGCCGAAGGTTGTAATAATATGTATTTTCCATATATATCTTGTATTTTCCATATATATAATTTGTAGAAAAGAAACTCAATCTAAGATCTTGTCATTAACCATATATTATATAAAGTTGTTCCATTACATTTTTAGCCATTAGCTTAACTGGATTGTAGATTTCCACGATATGGAGCAAAAGTTAATAGTTGATTTAATAGTTGATTTTACTTTATATTCGTGAGGCCAAAATCTACAATCGAAATAAAAAACGAAATAAAAACAAGTGTTGTGTTGCAGCGTAGTCCCTGCCAAGTAGTTTATAAAGTCATTTTTGGAAAATGGGGCGGGTCGAGTAATATTGTTAATAAAAATTGTATGGCGAGTTGTCACTAAGCAAAGCAGTGCCAATCTTTTTCGAACATGTGTGTTGAGTTGTCACTAGTAAAAGCATAATCCATGTGCATTGGGAAAGGTGCGAAGGTAGCGGGGATAGAAGGCAATGATAAATGCTTTGAAATATTTGTGAAGACAGGTAGAGTGAAGCTTGTGAGCTGGAGGAATTGTATAGCACGGAAGTTTTCGGTGCAAGATGTGCATCACAGAATTGTAGATGGCAGAAGTTCTGGGTGCAATATCTATAATAGCGCCAAGCTAGAAATCGACGGCTATAAATTTGGCTAACTATGGAATTGTAGATCACCGAAGTTTTGGGTGCAAGATGTATATCACGGAAAAGGGGGAAGGAAAGTTCAGTTACGACATCTAGGTATGAAAAGCAGCGGCAGTGGTTCGGACTCCTGTAAATCACAGTTTAATGTGTTTTTTGCTTGTTAATGCCAATAAGCGAACCTATGTGGTGAGTTGTCGGTAGTAAAAGAATAATGAATTTGCATTGGCAAGCTCGACAATGTGGCGGGGGGTTGAAGAGACGAATAAATGCTTTGAATTTTTTGTGAACCCAGGTATAGTGAAGGTTGTGGCCATAAAGTTGGCTAAGTATGGAATTGTACATCGGGGAATTTTAGGGTGCAAGATGTATATCACAGAACACGAGGAATGAGAGTTCGGTTGCGCCAACCTGGGAAATGGCGACCATAGAATTGGCTAGGTATGAAAAGCAACTTGAATGCCTTTTTTGTTTATTAATGCCAATGAGAGAACCTGCATGTTGAGTTGTCGATAGTAAAAGCATAACGAATGTGCATTGGGAAGGATGGGAATGTGGCGAGGATTGAAGAGAGTGATAAATGGTTTGAAAGTTTTGTGAACCCGGGTTGAATTATAAATGACGGAAGTGTTGGGTGCAAAATCTATATCACGGAAGTGTTGTGTGAAACATGTATATCATGGAACAGGGGGCATAAGAATTCGATAGTGCTAAGTCGCGACCCCGCGAAGAGATAATTGGCTAAGTGTTGAAAGGAACTACGGTCAGTCAGGCTCATGATGTGACGATATAGGACCAATCCACTAGTTCGAGAAAGTTAGGTTCAAGTTTAAAGATATTTTGTCTATATTTATTTAAATTGTATTTATATTAATGTATCTTAATAGATTATTTGTGGTCCAAATGTAAACCATGTTCCAATATGTGAACGAATTGTAGACTACAGAAGTTTTGGGTGCAAGATTTATAATAGTGCCAACCTGGGGGTCGGCTGAACTCCTGTAAATCATTGTTGAATGCGTTTTTTTCTTATAAATTCCAATAACCGAACCAACATGTATATCATGGAACAGGGGGCATAAGAATTCGATAGCGCTAAGTCGTGACCCCGCGGAGAGATAATTGGCTAAGTGTTGAAAGGGACTGTGGTCAGTCGGGTTCCTGATGTGACGATATAGGACCAATCCACAAGTTCGAGAAAGTCAGGTTCAAGTTTAAAGATATTTTGTCTATATTTATTTAAATTTTATTTATATTAATGCATCTTAATAGATTATTTGTGGTCCAAACATAAACCATGATGTGGACGAATTGTAGACTATGGAATTTTTGGGTGCAAGATGTATATCGTGGACTTGTAGATGATAGAAGTTTAGGGTGAAAGATTTATAATAGCACCAACCCGAGGGTCGGTCGGACTCTTGTAAATCGTTGTTAAATGTGTTTTTTGCTTATAAATTCCAATAAGAAAACCAACATGTATATCACGGAACAAGGGGGCATAAAAATTTGATAGCACTAAGGCGCGACCCCGCAGAGAGATAATTGACTAAGTGTTGAAAGGGACTGTGGTCGGTCAGGCTCATGATGTGACAATATAGGACCAATCCACGAGTTCAAAAAAAGTCAGGTTCAAGTTTAAATTATATATTTATTTAAATTGTATTTATATTAATGTGTCTTAATAGATTATTTGTGGTCCAAATGTAAACCATGTTCCAATATGTGGACGAATTGTATACCACAAAAGTTTTGGCTGCAAGATGTGTATCGTGGACTTGTAGATGATGGAAGTTTTGGGTGCAAGATTTATAATAGCACCAACCCGAGGGTCGGTCGGACTCGCGTAAATCGTTGTTGAATGTGTTTTTTTCTTATAAATGCCAATAAGAGGACCTATGTGTTGCGTTTTTGCTAGTAGATGCATAATGAATGTGCATTAGGAAGGACGGGAATTTGGCAGGAGTTGAATAGAGCGATAAATGGTTGAAATTTTTGTGGACCCAGGTATAGTGAAGGTTGCCGCATTAAAGTTGGCAAAGTATGGAATTGTAGATCAAGGAAGTTTAGGGTGAAAGATGCATACCACAGAACATGGGGAGTGAGAGTTCGGTTGCGCCAACCCGGGGACCAACGACCATAGAATTGGCTAGGTATGAAAAGAAATAGCGGTTGGTTGGACTACCGTAAATCGTGGTTGAATAGTGAACATGTGTGCTAAGTTGTCGCTAGTAAAAGCATAATGAATGTTCATTGGGAAGGGAAAGAATGTTGCGGGGATTGAAGAGAGTGATAAATGGTTTTAAGCTTTTGTGAACAACAAATTCCAGGAGTCTGGGTTCGAATTGTAAATCACGGAAGTGTTGGGTGTAAAATGTATATCACAGAAGTTTTGTGTGAAAGATGTATATCACGGAAGTGTTGTTTGCAAGATGTATATCACAGAACAGGGGGCATAAGAATTCTATAGCGTTAAGTCGGGACCCAGTGGTGAAATAATTGGCTAAGTGTTGAAAGGGACGGTGGTCGGTCGGGCTAATGATATGATGATATAGATGGAGATGAGCTAACTTGGGAGCCCGCAACCAATACAGGAGCTGGAGAAAGTGAGGTTCAAGTTTAAAGAGATTTTGCCTATATTTATTTAAAATGTATTCATATTAATGTATCTTAATAAATTATTTGTGGTCCAAATGTAAACCATGTTCGAATTTGTGGATGAATTGTAGATGACTCAAGTTTTGGGTGCAATGTTTATATGGCAGAACTGTAGATGACGCAAGTTTTGGGTGAAATATTTATAATAGAGCCAACCCGGGGGTCGGTCGGGCTCCTGTAAATCATTGTTGAATACGTTTTTTGATTTTTAATGCCAATAATCAAACCTGTGCACTGAGTTGTCACTAGTAAAATCATAATGAACGTGAATTAAGGATGGCAGGAATGTGGTGGGCATTGAAGAGAGTGATAAATGTTTTGAAAGTTGTGAACCCGAGTATAGTGAAGTTTGTGAGTTCTAGTGGTCTGGGGTCAAATTTTAAACGAAAAAAGTGTTTTCTGCAAATTGTGTATCACGGAATTGTTCAGTGCAAAATGTATATGACAGAAGTGTAGGGTGCAAGATGTATATCACAGAACACGCAGGATAAGAATTTGATAGCGCTAAGTTGGGACGTCATGGTGAGATAATTGGCTAAGTGTTGAAAGGTGTGGTGGTCGGTTGGGCTCATGATGTGAAGATATAGATGGAGATGAGGATCTGGAAGTTCGCTAACCAATCAACCCACGGGCAATCGAGGAGCCCAAGAAAGTTAGGTTCAAGTTTAAAGGGATTTTGTTTATGTTTATTTAAAATGTATTCATATGAATGTATCTTAATAGATTATTTGTGGTCCAAATGTAAACCATGCTCGAATTTGAATGGTTTTTTGGGCTCACAATTTTTGCTCAAACCCACAAGCAATAGAGAAAAAAATATATGACTTTACATTTTGTATATCGAAGAATATTCTGAAATATAGGACACTGCAATATATGCACAATATAGAACATGAACATGTACATGGAAATGAGTTAATTTTAAGAAGAAATAAAAATTTCAAATAACAACACCAAACATTGAAGATCACCATAGAACAACCTCAAATATTTACATTCAGATAAACTAGGTCACAAAATACATTTGAGAATATTTCCCAAAAATAGTTGTCTTCAAATTTGTAAAACAATTTATAGTTCAGTACATATTCTATGAAATAAAAACATGTTTTCCAGAATGACTGGGATTGGGACTGTTACAGACTACAAGGCAAAGATGTACAAAAGTGAATTTTGTAGAAAGAAGAAAGTCGGCAATGTAAAACAGCAACACTTGGCAAGAAGAAAGAGAAAATTGTCAGTCCTCGGTTGAAGATTTGTTAGAGTAAGTGGATGAAGTTAGAATAATTTGATCAGTATCAACTTACTATGATGGTATTCCATGCCTTGTCATTTGCTCGTTGATGCCCTTTTATGGATTTCCTCGGCTTTGACCTTCATTGGTAATCTGGTTGACAACCTTTTTGAACCATTCTTCGAAGTATCTTCTCATGGGCGCCACGTTGATTTCATGCTGGATTTTTATACTGAAGAATTCACTTTCCAAGTCCCTTAGATCAATAGACATGTTGTGAAATGCTTCTTGAATATCTTCATTTTTAATCGCATAACTGACTAGTCAGGTTTTCACGTCATCTTCACCATATTAGAGAATCCCATAGAATTTTTCAAATGTCAGTCTTTTATAGATATGAACTTGATCATCAAATGCTTGCTTAACTAAAAACAATGAGTTGAATATCAATTTTGGGTCTTGGACTTCATTGGTGTTGGCAGCTAGATCTATCTCAGTTAGCTTCTTGAATAGTTTGTCTCTTCTAGATATGGTTTGGCTACATGCTTGAACGATACCATTTAGGTTCTTTACCTTTTCTTTCCATCATGCGTTTAGATGGTCTATTCGATCTAGGGAAGGGATATCATCCTGTCTTCTTCTGAATTCCATCATACCGGTAACTTTAACACCAAATGGTAAAATTGCATCGAGGTAGAAACCTTGCTCGTTCCTGAGATCTGCTTGCAGATACTCATGAAAAGCATGCACTCTTGTTCCAAAAGAGATGATATTCTTTGACATCTCCCAAGATTTTGTTAATAATTCCATTCTTCTATTTATATTCTTTTCCTCATAGCCTCGGGTCTATGTGAGAAGTCTTGTTGATCCTTTTAACTTTTCCG
The DNA here is from genome assembly GCA_032191745.1 of Picea mariana. Taxonomy (NCBI): domain Eukaryota; kingdom Viridiplantae; phylum Streptophyta; class Pinopsida; order Pinales; family Pinaceae; genus Picea; species Picea mariana. The sequence goes on along the minus strand of JASDQU010881151.1, from coordinate 10,476 downwards.
CAGGTGTGGTGGGCCCGACCATTGCCAAAGAAGTAGCAAAAAGTGGAAGAGGCATTAGAGTTGCCTCCAATTCTTTGATTTGCTTCTTTAACATGACGTTTTTTATTTCAAGGCTGCTAATAGAGTTCTCTAGAGCATCTCCAGTTGCTCGGTGTATCTAGGAGATATGGGAAGGGTGCATGTTGTGTAGGTTGATCTTTGAATGAGGTTTCCCTTTCTTATTCTTTACATCTATCTTTTCAATAATCAATTTTTTGGATTCACTGTCAAAAACAACACTCTGAAATGCAAAAGACTCTTCTTCATCCAATGTATCTTTTCCAATTATTTCCATCCTAGGATTATGTAGAGAAGTTCTCTCTAGCTGGTCATCATCAGGGAACATTTTGCCAATGATTTATAGTTCCATATCTTCGAGGGAGAGATCGTGGATATCAATTTCTCCCATCAGTCCCTCATGTTCTTGGACTATTGTTTTCCATTTTTTTCTCATGGGAAGTTTGTGATAACTTTCAATTTTGCCGAAGAGAGGGTTCTTATCTCCTCCTCCACCTGAAGAACTGTGTGTGACTTTGTTATTTGGGTAGGTCATTGGAGTACTGCTCTAAGATGTTGTGGTCTTGGGTGTGGCGGTCGGGGATTGGGCATTGTTTTCACCCATGCCTTTTCATTTCTTCTTGTGTGAATCATTGGTACTGGCACCAAGTTCATTCAGGATATTGTCAGTGAAATAACTGTTGAAGTGGTTCCTGACCATGAAATCCCCGACTTTCCAAGGCAGAGAGATGAATTGACTTTTTCTTTTTTCATCGGAAAATGAAACCAGTAGATGTACTCCCTTGATATTCCAGCAAAAAACATTGTACCAGATATGTGACATGAAAGGAAGAAAGTATTTTGTTTATACCCAAAAATACTTATAACATTATAATTCTCCATTTCTTCTAGTGT
>JASDQU010881150.1:14802-25797 GCA_032191745.1 Picea mariana | reverse complement strand
ATAAAATAAGTGGTGATAGGTATAAGAGACATAAGAGCTCTTGGTTATTGAATTTGAATATTCTATGCTACAAGAGAATATTTAGCAAGGGTATGGAAGATACCAACATGTAGAGAAGAGTTGTGAGAGTCATAACCTTTGTAGTTGGTTATTGTGTATAACCAAGTAACAATGACAAATATAAGAAGCACAGAAAAAGCCAACAGGTAAAGAATGACACCATTATGCATAGGAAGCTAAGGTTATTTTCTTAACCCTTGAATACAAAGAAAAGAAACTAAGCAATAATGGGTACAAAGCATGATTACAAAGAAGAAAGTGATGGATGTTGGTATAGTAGAGAAAATATTCCAAATAAAAAGAGAACAAGGACTTCATGAGGTGATGTGTTGATCATGTGATGGGTGAATAATCTCAATGGGTAAGTGTATGAATGCTTGGAAGAGTCAGAGGCAATGAACTAACAACTTTTGTGTAAAAAATTCAATGAAAGAAATAATGAAGATTTATTCACTTTAAAGGTGCCAATGGAGGAATAAAACACTTCATTGTGTGTGGATTGGTCTTGGAGGATACAATCAAAATTCACAAAGAATTATCCAATGAAATAAAATGAATTCCAAATTGAACAAGTCCACAGATAGTTGGAGTTAAGGAAAAAAGATGCCATAATGTGAATGCCTAAGCTTGCTAGAAAATATTGCAACATTAAGGGAATGGTTAATAAGTCTATTGTATCATCAAATATTAAGTTGGAGTAATATGAATTACAACACCATAAGTGTTGGAAATTTTAGGCAAGGTAAATATCAACAAGATTACCTAAGGGTAGTAGCTAATGAGGTTGTAATAACCATATGATATATGGGTTGGAAATGTAGAGTGGCCAAGTTGGATTTGGTTGGAAAGTGATTAGAAAAGGGAGAAATAATCAAGGTCAACTAAGTAAATTGGATAAATGGATTCCACTTCAATAGTTGGTGAAATCCAAAAATGATCTTTCAATAGTATCTGTTTTGACAAGGGATCTCTTTAACGTATTGACTCGTATGATGCACATAATGTTGCAAGAATCCAATGGGATTTTATGACAACCAAATTATATATCAAAGGAAGTTGGATGATGTTACATAAAGCTACAAGATGTTGAGGAATTTTTATACAACAAATGATGAACATTGCCAGCAAGGAAACCATGAGAACAAGGGAGAATCCTTTAACTCTTATTTTGCTGCATTGATATATTTCTTAATATTGAAAGAGCTATTATATGTTAATAGTTTTAAAGCATAGGAATGTTGGAAATTCAAGAGATTAGATAGCTGGAATGAATATGCACTAGATGGCATATTGAGAAGTGATGCAAAGTGCATATATGATGCTAAATAATATATAATATGCTTATAGACTAAGAGTAGTCGGCTGATATATGTGCAATAAAAATGTTATGATGATTAAATATGGATAATGATGGATTATGTAACCAAGAAGATGTTGATAGCATGCTTGAAGATGTTGACGATTCCACTACATATGATAGTCTACCTTATGGAGAAAAGATGAGGACAATAAAATGATGATCAAGAGGTTGGTGAAATGAGTATGTGAGTCTATAAAACACACCAATTGATTAGGTAGCAAGAAATAATTTGATGGAAACCATGCATATATGGATTTAGTGTGCTTATCTTGCATAAATGTTGAAGATAATTTAGGTAAGAATTTTCTTCTCTATAAGGATTTGGTATCTAGATTGATATGCTTATGTGATTTGAATGCATTTATGGGAATGATATCTCACTTGGTGTGGTAACGGGATAAATCCTTGGACATATAAAAGTTGCTTAAATTTTGAATGCATTCATATGAGATAAAATGGCATGTCATGTTGTGTTGGTTATGAGTTAATAACCAAGGTAGGTCATGAGTTACAATCATATTATAGAAGCGAATTCTAGGAGAGCTTGCCAAGTGTGATGCCATAATGTAATTGGATATGGAAAGCCTATGGTGCTACATAAATGTCCAATGGCCTCCCTACTTGTACTGTTGTCCTAGACTGTAACCTTCTAGCCAACATTAAGAGAATTTTTAGAGAGGAAGGATTTCCCGAGGGAATATATAGGAGAGAAAGGAAATGCCTTCTAGTATGCTCGAGGGACTATTTAGTAGAGAATGTGTATATACTTGGTGTTGTGTTTGCATGAAGAGTTAGGTGTATAGATGTCTGAGAAAGTATTGGTGAGGTGGTTGGATGATGTGTTGATGTGTTGGATAGAACTTCCAACTCATCATAGTGGAATACATGATCTCAAAATATGGTATTCTTGAATCTATGCAAGGATGCATTGAATATATGTGTGTGTGTGTGTAGATTGTGTAAGTGTGCAAGTTGTGGTTATGAACACTTATAATTTGATATATATTCTTGAATGAATTGTGTGAATTCATGATTGTGTCATATCTCATTGTAGATCATATATTAGAATCTAAAATGATGGAATTTCTACTAACAATGAGTTTCGAGATCATTTCAGGAGCTATTGTAATTTTGCAATGGAATAATGGTATGCCAGAGTAGTCATAGTTGGATAGACTACATGAAAGATTTATCAGTAGAAAAGAGTTATGGAAAATTATGATCATTGAAAGATGGAAATGTTGGGAAGAAGGTCATTGTGATGACATTGGAACCTATGATTTCCACAAATTATTGATTAGAGGCTACAAGTGGATGCTCGAAAACAAGTTGGCATTCGTCTTTCATGCAAAAACCTTGGCAAGATGGATTTCTCAAGGGACTATTTAGTAGAGAAGGGGATGCATGAGTCTAGAAGGGTGAGTGCGGTAAGGAAGAGGCAACTTAAATAAAGTTGCTACAAAAAAAATCATGTGGTATAATGACCAAAATCAAGAAGGGTGTGTCAGAGAGGATAGTGAGCTAAAATATTTCCCATGGAAACCTTGTGAAGTAGAGAAATATCCATACATATAAGTATTGAATTAAGACTAGATACTTATTTTTTAATACAAGCTTACTTTGTGGAGTTGAGAATTCCCATAAATAACATAGTTTCAACATAACAATGACTATAACAAGCTTGCATTTCTTGATGGTGTTATAGGAACAACTGAAGAATGAAGAAATTAATTGAGTACTTGGAAAGAGGAACTTTGAGGGCAGTGTTGTTCCAAGGGGGGGTTAACACCCCTACAAGCACAATAATGTTCTATGTGGAACCAAAAGGAGACTTCCAAGTGCAACTAATATATATACTATACATGAAGGTCATGGTGCTCAAGAATAGACTCATAGGGTAGGTAAAGGTCCAATGGACTCACTACAGTCCCAAAGAAATGACCTTCGAGTTGGAGGATGCAATGCGGGAGGCATACCCACATTTGTTTTGACATTTTGATGTAAAATTTATTATATATAATGATGATGTGCACCGGGGATAGTGCAAATTTCAGGGGCAGGGGAATATAACATCCCTAGTTTTGATCCCCTAAAATAGTAATGTATATGTGTACATGATGAATGGCTAAAATCTGAATGACAAAATATGTCACTGTAGATTGAATGATAATAAAAATACATCATAGGTTGTAGAATACGAATGGAAAAACAATAATATACCTTCATTATTTTGTCCTTCTCATTTTATTTTAATTCAATATACAATTACATATATTGTCATTTGAATTTTATCCATTCATCATGTACACATTTACATTACTATTTTAGGGGATCAAAACAGGGGATGTTACATTCCCCTACCCCTAGATTTTACACTATCCTCAGTGCACATCATCATTATATACAACGAATTTTACATCAAAATGTAAAAAAAAATGTGGGTATGCCTTCCGCATTGAATCCTCCAACTCCTAGGTCATTTCTTCAGGATTGTATTAGCTCAACATCTACTTAAAAACCCTCACACGAAGTTGAGGGGAACAAAAGTGGTAATGGGAAACCTAGGACCACACTCACATAGGAATACATGCATGCTTAAAAGTTCTCACACATTCCTTTTGAAATAGCCTTAGGCCCTTCAAACCACCACACAAACCTACCAAGTAGTTTGTCCATTCATATTTAAAGGAATGCATGAATGTTCTATGAATGTGCACACGTTAATAATGCATATTCAATCCTCTGGACCTATGAATTAAAATAAAAGGGTGATGGGTTCTTTTCCATCTCAAAACCGCGAGGCACATCCTAGAGTAGTGGATTGGTGGAACTAACCACGATGATGAAAAATAATGTTTCCATCACTACCATTCATTGTTTCCAACAATGTGAAAGATATTTTCTCTCTCATTCCTTCAAATTTGAGGTAGTTTTATTTTTCCATCTGTCATGTTTACACTTCTTAAAATCTACGAATTAAGAAAGGAAATGATTTTTTTATATTGTTATTCAAATGAAACCTACAAATTCTATTTTTGTATTGGAGCCTACAAATGAAAAAAATCCAGACCCACCATCACCAGCTAAATAAATTCCCAACCCTAACACCGAACTACCAGGTGGGTACATAAACACCGACATTGACAATGACATTGAAACAATGAGAAACCTAATTCACTCTTTTAGAAGCACTAGATATCCATAACACCTTTCCCTTTATACGTCTCTTTAGATATTGTATGTTTTGTTGCCCATTCTTGAGGGAAATTCTCTAATATTTTCGAATACAAGGTTAGAATGTATGAATACTACAGGACATGGTTATATAGGAAGGGGGTGAGAGATTTAAAATTTTTGAAATATCTCATGGTCTTATTTATTCACCTTAGAGTTAGCAAACACCCTCTTGTGACAAAGACATATATTGCATGGAATAATGCACATACCAACCATTTATGAATAATTGAATGGAAAGGTGGTTTAAAGTTTTTGATTAACCTCCTTACTATAACAAGTATGAGCCATTGTATTTTCTAAAATAATTTGTTTAAGGTCTCCATGTCAACTACTTTGAAATTGGTGAATTCCATGGTGTAGGTTGTGGGTATGTGGAAGATTGACCAAATGCTAGACATAAAATATTGAGAGGGTTGTGTCCTCCTAGGTGGATCACAACTAACCCCCATAATCGATATCTTGGGACTTTATACAAGATCCGTGAGACCCAAATATTGATTTACACCTTGACACATAGTTTACTAATGAAACCCCCCTTATCTCCTCGGGGTTGCACGACCTCCCGGTCAAGGATCTTCAAAAAACTGAGCCTAATCAGCTCTTTGGGCCTCTGCTAGACCCTGAAATCAATTCACATAGCCCCCCCCTTTGGTTACCCACACATGCTTGTTTCACCTGCACACCCTTTCTGTGGCGCTTCTGGTAACTCTAAGTGGAGAGCACTAGCTCCTCTTATAGGTTCTGCTTCCTTATGACCACGGGATATGACCTCCAGCTATCCCCCTTTGTGAATTCGAGCTTGACTATTTTGAGTGCAGCTGATTCCTTTTTCCTCGAAATCTGGACCGACGAAATCACCCAGATAAGATCTACAACCTGTGCTTCTCCAACAACGAAAGACTGTGATTCACTTCAGAACTTCAACTTCAAGAGTTCCAAGTGTTCCAAACACCTTTGTCCCCTGAATTTCTTCATACCCAAAGCTACAGATCCAACATCATGTGCTCACCTCAACCAATGGTCAATATTCGTTCCTTAACCCTACTTCGAACAACTTCCAGTCAATGCTCCTCTGCTCCTCTTTCTCCCGAAGTGTAAATCCTCCAAAGTGACATATATTCCGCCACACATCCTATTACAATGGATGACTCATATGAACTCTGACACTTCGGCCTTCGGGAGTTCTCGTGCCTTAACACTTCACCTCTTTTGGAGTGGCTATTCTTCGGAGTGAATCTCTGCTCTCCACGTGGCCCTCCATTTATCAATGGTTCCTTTTGACTCCGACCTTCGAGACTTTCGACCTTCAAGAATTTACTCTCCAATTTCCATGAAGTGTCCTATCACCGAAGTGATAGATCTGACGTCACGTGTCCAAACCACTGATGGCTAGGATTAGATTCTTACCTCTTGGAGCTTCAGACGACCTTTGGTCAACGAATCCACTTCGTCCATTCTTTTCCGGAGTGCACTCTTCTGGATTCCATGATCTGATGACGTGTGTCCCTCTGAGATCGACGACCATGATTTACTTCACTACTTCGGGCTTCAGGAGTTCTAGTTTCACCACTCTCACTTTCCTCCGAAGTACTCCTCTTCCGAAGTACGCAGATCTCCACCACATGCCCTTCTGGATCCAACAATCCAAATTTCTTCGGCCTTCGCGACTTCGGCATAAATCGCTCTTTGCTCCACACAAGTCTCCTATAGCTTGATCTCTCAGAATCTATGATCTATTGCCACGTATCCTCCTTGATACTGACGTCTAGGATTTCACTTCGCCTCTTCGGGACTTCGACGATCCCACTCCTTAAACACTTTCAAACCTCTGAATACATGAAGTGCCGAAGGATTTTAAGACTATCCTCCATGCAACTTTCCAAGATCTCACGATCTGGAAAGATCCTTATTCCTCCGAATGGATCTTGCTCATTGGTTGTGAAATTTTCAGTGGGCTCCTCCCCACTGAAGAATTCCCATCCACTATCTCTTCTGAGCTTGTTCCTCCTCAAAAATTTTAAACTTCTCAAAACTTTTCTTCGACACTTACTCCTCACACCTTTTCAAGATGACTTCTTTGACACTTAGCCAAAATTTTACATTGTGCACACCTTGCAACAAGTTTCTTCCACTTAACCCTTTTGTGGGTAGATGTGCACTCCTTGCAACATGTCTTACACAACTCGATTGTTCCTTCTGAAAAATATAGCGTTGAGTGTGTTTCTACCTACGCACCCCTTGCGTGGTCCTTTGTACCTTTTTCAAATAAAGATTCAAGTTGTCTCTTCTGAGATTCTGATTCAAAATAGACTCTGTTAGCACGCACCTTGCAGACACTATGAACACCTAGCATATAAAGTTCCACTTTATCTCTCCCGAGCTTTTGAGTCAAACTAGACTCTGTCAACGCACACCTTGCTAACACTATGCACACCTTGCAACATCTCGTAGAAGAGAAACAATTGAAACTTATCTAATCCTCACAGATTCATACATTCAACCATGTAATGCATTCATAACATAAGAAAAAGTGACAACAAATAATTTCAATTAAACAAAAATCCTACCATTCATTCCCATAGACACAGTAACATCAACACCAAACATTTTTGGATCAACGCTTCTTTGTTATATTCATTCAAATGATATGTACATGGGCTAATACAACTTCGATAAGCTTCAACAGTCTCAACATTAACAACTTCAGATAAATTTCAGCAGCCTTCAGCTACAATAATCTTCAACAACCTCATTTGGGAAACAATACATATATTTATAAAAGAGGGCTCATAGATATTTTCCCTCCGACTACCTTAGTGCTATTCTATCAAATTAAAAGCTTTCAACTACTAAGACTTATTACAATAAATGATCGGTATAGACAGATAAGAGCGAATGCTTCAGATCTGTACTATTATTAACTACATTAAAGAAACTACAATCTCCATCGATGGTTTAACCTCTTAACATTTAACATCTTCTTTAATTGGAATCTTTTCAAGATATTTCATGACATGCCATCTATAATTCAAAATCACTTCAAAAATGCATGCTAGGGCGCTGTGTTGTTCTCCACTTGCACGCTGATGATGATTCTCCTCCATCATTTACTTTTACATAGAACATTCATCGCTGCATACCCCTATGAGAGATCTTCAAATAATGTTTGTAGTAAACCTTCATAAATAAAGATATGGATTTACTACAATGTGTAACATGACGATGGAGGGCTAGGGGTTGGACCTTCATGCCATGCAACTGAGTCTAGTTACACAAGGTCATCTAGAAAAATTAGGCATTATAATTATAGTTCAAGTGATCCTCACTACAAGGAAAACACCTTGTAGCAGAGGTTTTTGTGGAGTTTTTTAGTGTTACAAGATTTGGAAATTTTTTCAAAAAAACCTCTTATATTTGAAGAGGAGGTTTTAATGGATATTCCATATAACTAAATTTTTTTGGGTGGGTGGAGGTTGTAGCAAAGGTTTATTTATTTATTTTTTTGTGTTTGTAATGTTAAAATGCACCGATGCGCTCTTACTAAAAAATGCCCTGGAGCGTATATAAAATAAAAAAGCATTGGTGCTCTGATAGTTATTATGCACTGATTGTCTTATAGTTATAAGGCACCAATGCTCTTATTGTTATTACACACCAATTTCAGCTTTTTGTTGTATGCAACACCGATGCTCTTATAATTTTTACGCATCGGTTCCATATTGTTTGCGTATGTAGAACCGATGCTTTATAAGTTTATGTATGCACTGATTCTTTTTGAGTTTATGTGCACCTCGATGCTTGCATAATTCTTATGTACCGGTGTCTGTATTACCCTGTGCACTGAAGGGTAGTGAAATTTAGAATATTTGAGGTGAAATGTCGACACCAATATTTGTTACTAAGCCTGATGTGTATATTATATTTAAAGCACATTGCTTATTTTAAACATGCACACCGTAAAATTTTGAAATGATAAATATAATCATACGTTATGTCATTTAAGAAACAATTTTTTTTTTCTAAATATTTGGCACCGATGCTTCAATACAATTAATGGTATCGGTGCATATAACCCCATAAAATGCATTGCTTTCTATATTATGGCATGTACCATGTACTGAGTGCATAATAATACAATGCACTGGTATCTTTATATTTTAATGAATTGTTTCTTTTTACAAATTTTCAATTAATCATTTCAAAACCAAATATTTTTTTATAATAATATTGTTTTTTATATTTCTGTTATTGCGTTTTGATATAATGATTGCATTAATATTGCATTATCCAACATATTAAAAATCTATTTTTTGTAACAATTTAAATCATCCACATATTAATTAATCAACAATGGAACATTTTACAACATTCGACAGTGCAATAAAATAAGAAACRCATTTTATTATATATGAATAAGATATCCATGGTCATAAATAATACACATTCTTTCATAAATAATACACAATATTTCAAATCCATGCTTTACGCCTTCTCTCAAAATATCTTCTGTTGGGTACACTCCATACTTTGTTTCATGCATGTTTAATACGTCATGAAAAAACACACTCGATATAATTAATATAAAGGTTTTTTGTTGTTCCATTAATTGTAAAACAAGGGAAGTTAAACAACATAGCTACTTACAAATTGTTCAATTAAACCTTGATAGTTCAAAATATACTCACAACCCATACTTAACTCAATGTCTATTAATTCATTGATTGGATCCTCTTTGTTGATATTCTGGTAGCTACATAAGGTATTAACCTCCATGTGTAACCTTTGGCTAGAATATAATATTCTGGAAGCAAGAGAAACCCTAAATAGATGTGTAGAAACCCTAGAAGACAAGCCGGCTCAGTAAAATAGTTAATAATAAAGTATTAGATTCTAAAAGGAAAAGTCGGCCCATACAAGTGACAAGAACCACTATAAATAAGAGATGATCTAGATCATTTGTACACACACACTTCACACACTCTCTCATTCAAGTTTGGTGCAAGTTTGGTGTTTCAACTGCAAGGATGGAAGGTGGATCTTCTAGGATGGTTCTTGGTCTCTCTCTAGCGCCATATAGACTAATACGTGAACCCTATTCTCTAGTATCTCTTGATGGTGTTATTGGTGGTATTCTTGGTAAGTGCAACTGCAACAACTGCAACTGCTGCAATTGGGTATTGTTTTTGTTTTGTGGATTTGGGACTGTCTGTTTGGTGAGATATCTTTGGAGAAATATGATCTCTCTTGGTTGTTTTTTACTTCTAGTGTTTCTTTTGAAATCATTATATCTAGAAAAGGTTATGGTGCTTGAGGGTGGCTACATGCCTTATGGTTGGGTGACAATAGTGATATTGTTTATGGTAAAACGATCACATCTCTTTAATTCTAATAGGTTATGGGCCCACACTATCTTCAAACAGTCTAACCACTGGAAGATATATTGGGAAGTTATTTGTTAATCTCATCGTGGCACCAATTACATCAAAAACTAGGTTTTCTAAATATGCAGCTGCAACAAACCCTAACCCTTGTGTTCTGACACTTCTGATGAAGCATTTGACCTAGTTCCTTCAAATCCTAGTGCACCTCTTGGTACCATCAGCTACCAAACACATCATGTTTGAATTTTTGGTCAAAGTCAAAGGTTGATTGGTCAAAGTCAAATTCAAAGTCAAAGGTTGACTTATGGTCAAATTGATTTTGTGGTCGTGGTTGAAATTTTAGAGTTTCTAGCTTGTTCTAATCATTACATCCTCTGATTAAATTTCTAATATCCTCTTGTCAAGATGGTATATAGTTTCAGATTGGAAGACAAGTTGGATGATGCTACAAGACTTCAAAGGTATGCACTTGTATATGCTATCCAAGTTATATCATCTAGAAAAACATGAGTGTCCAATATGTAACCTTGGATTCAGTGCATTGAGAAGAACAAGCACACCCTCCATAGTAGTTGAGGATTCAGGTTCCGGGTTTGATTAAATTGTTAAGCTTCAAATTTGTATATATCAAGGGTGATAGTTTCTACATTACAAATTGTGAAAGCAGTCTTTGAAAGGTTCTATTATTGCTAGGCGCAATGAATAATTGAATGCATATGAATACCATTGATATAGATTCTTATTGTACTTTTTTTCAGTATGAACTAACATTTCCTCTAGAGATATATTTCTTGTTTTCTTTTGTTGTTCTTGTTCAGGTTCCAGGTACCCTTGTGAAATATGTTTGATGAAAAATATTTACAGAAGATGTCATAGAATAAGTTTATAAGGATGACACTATGCTTGGAACAACTACCAGATGGGAAGAAATCAAAACAAATAGAAACAAACTTAAAG
>JASDQU010881148.1:20664-34734 GCA_032191745.1 Picea mariana | reverse complement strand
AAGAAAGTCAAACTTAGTAAGGTATCTAGCATTTAAGAACTTTCTAAATTAACTCAACAAGTAAATTGGTAATGGGGAAAGTCATTAAAACTTGTAAGGGAATATGGGGACACATAGGAGAGATTCTAGGATTGAATTGAGGTGGGTGAGGGAAATAGGGGTAATTAATTAATTAAAGAAATTAATTTATGGAGGAATGAACGGGATGGGTGACACTTGTACAGGGAGGATTTTTAGAAATTAATTTATTAAACATTAATTTAAATGAGATTTTGGGAAGGTAAAGGACTTCAAAAATCTATGTAAAGGAGTGAGGAGGAGGAAGAGAGATCTCTTATGTTTGAAGTAACCTTATGCTGCATAAATATATACTTGAATGACTCAGCTTGTGGGAGTTGGGATACCTAGATTGGTGAAGAGTGGTGGCTCGTCATTGAGAGGCAAGCTAGGAGCTAGTTGATTCTCTGGTTAGTGTGAATGGCCCCTTTGTGGCTCCGGGGGCTAAGGGGAGAGAAGAGTAAGCCTTGCATTGGTTGGGATGTATCGGTGAAGTCTCATCGGTCAGCAAGTGGGAGTTACATGGACCGAGAGAGACATCGACTCAAAGCGGGCGATCAGGCAATGATAAACTTTCTTTATTTTTGCATGGTAGATTGTAGTAGGACTTATGCTTCAGATATGCAGGTTTTATTGGCTAAGTAAACTGATTGTCTTAGTGTTCTAGTTGATGATTGAATTTTTCCATGGCCTATAGCTCGATGATTCATTGACTCCCATGGCCTTTGATTCTCGGCATGTCTTGACCGCCCTGTGGTGTATTGATTTCTGAATACTGTGATTGTTTTTTCCTTTCTTCCCTAGCTCATCAGTCCTCGGCTTAGCAGTCGGCCAAGAGCTTGATCTATGGTCGTCGCTTTGGCGTTAATAGACCTATGGATCTCAACACCCTTCTTTTCTGTGCATGGATGATGAGCAAAGGATGTTCTTGTCATCTTTCTACCTCTGTTATTTTCCTTGGGTTATTGTTTTACTTGCGCCATGTAGCAAATACCTCTATGTACGGATTATCTTGCATCTTTGTTGGTTTTTTCTGTGCCTTGACTGATAGAATACCTATGATCATTTCAATGACTTTTCCCATTTGATCCTTTTGTTTCTCTTACTGTTGTCTGCATTTTTGTATTTGTGTCCTCGAAATGGAAAAACATTTTTATTTGTTATTCCTGTCTGCATTGTATTGGTATTCTGGCAATGGAAAAAGGAATTGATTTCATGTCTGCATTTTTGTATTGGTATCATGGAATGGAAAAAAAAAATTATTTGTTATTCTTGTCTACATTGTATTGGTATTCTGGCAATGGAAAAACAAATTGATTTCATGTCTTCATTTTGGTATTGGTATCTTGGAATGGAAAAATGTTTTTATTTGTTATTCCTGTCTACGTTGTATTGGTATTCTCGCAATGGAAAAATGATCTGATACCTTGTCCTCATTTTTATAATTGGTATCTTGGAAATGGAAAAATGTTTTTTTGTTATCCATGTTTGCGTTGTATTGGTATCCTGGAAATGGAAAAACGAAATCATTTCCCTGTCTGCGTTTTTATAATTGGTATCCTGGTAAGTGAAGGGCGTTTTGGTCATTCATGTATTTGTTTTCATTTGGAATCCGGGAAATGAAAAAGGGAAACCATGTTTTTTCCATTTAAAACATGCCTGAGATTGTCGTTGAAGTGACCACGTTTTTGCTTTAAAAGTTGTCAGAGATTGTCGTTGAAATGCCCATATTTTTTTCTTTTAAAAGTTGACGGAGATTGCAGATATTTCAACATCAATCTCTGCCAACTTTTAAAAGTTGACAAATATTGTTGTTGAAATGCCCACTTTTTTTCTTTTAAAAGGTGATAGAGATTGCTCTTGAAATGACCATGATTTTTTCTTTTAAAAGTTGGCAGAGATTGTTGTTGAAATGCCCACGTTTTTTCTTTTAAAAGTTGACAAAGATTGTTGTTGAAATGCAGATGTTTTTTCTTTTAAAAGTTGACAGAGATTGTTGTTGAAATACCCACGCTTTTTCCTTTAAATCGATTGACTGATTTGTTGATAAAATTCCCGCAAATTTGTTTTAAATCGATTTCCTGAGCTTGTTGTAAACACCCACAATTTTGGCTATTAAATCGATTGCCTAAGCTTGTTGTAAACGCTCATAATTTTTGCCAATTAAATGTGACTGAGTTTGTGTAAAGGCCCATGATTTTTTCAAATTAAATGTGACTAAGTTTGCTGTAAACAACCACGGATTTGCCCCAAAATATATTGACTAAGTTTGTTGTTGAAGGGACGCGATTTTGCTATTTAGAATGTTGACTGCGTTGATTGTCGAATGACCACCAGTTGATCCTTCTGCAGTTTCTTTGTCTTCTTATTCTCCTTCAATTTGAGTGTACCCAACATTCTCACTGCCAAACATTAATTTCTACAGACATGTTATTGGTCAGATTAATTGCTATGTAACTGCCATGTTATTTGCCAAGCTAGTTGCTACATCAATGTCAAAGGATAACAATTTCCTTCTTAATATTAATTGCCACAATGATGCCAATTTCTACAATGATGTTAACAGTCAATAGTTTCTTTCTTAATGTTACAGACAACTAGTTATTTTTGGTACGATTATATTAGATAGACGACATGTGTAATTTAAATGATTACAAGTGTTATATTGTAGCATTTTACATTGATGTGGCTAGTGTAGTTATATATTGTCATTTGATAGTTAGATTGTAATTTCGGGGATTAACTTAGAATTACCCTTTTAGATGGTGATTAATGGTTAAATGATTTTAAGAGTATTGAACAAACTATAGATTAATCTTGCTAAATCAATTTGTAGTTAATGATTAAATCATAATACAACATTTTTGAACTGATTCATAATTGAGGTTATTTCGATTGAAATTAATGCTTGATTGTAATGTAGAATTGTCAATTGATTCGAAGGTTATGTTATTTAGATTGAAAGTAATGGCTATGGTGTAAAGTAGAATGGTCGATCGGATTTTATTGATTTTTAATCAGTGGGTAAGTTAAAGACTAAATTATAGTTTATACTTGCTAAATTTCAATGAATATTCAATGTCAAAAACAATTTGTAAATGTTGACTAGTTTAGATTTGATGAATGGGTTGGGTGGTTGACGAAGCCATGACTCCCCTGGTAGTCATCCTATTGTTTCTCGTCAACCGTTTGTGTGGGGTGTGTGTATAGTGTCCTTGTCAGTATTCGGCTGCTAGCACGTCATAGTTTTCTAGAGTCCTTGGTCCAGATAGGATGTGTTGCACCAAGGTTATTGACACATCTATCACTGGGGGACGACATGATTCCTAATGAGGGGATCATGGCACACCCTATTTGGATAGAAGAAAATGATAAATTGGTCAGAGTCGGTGCTTTCCATGTGAGTGTTGTCAAGCATTGTAAGTTTTTTTTTGCGCATGGGTTGAACACCTTCATGCATTTGGTTTGTGCACAATGAAGTTCTAGTATTTGTTATCCAAGGTCGTGTCAAGAGGGAGATGTTTTCCCTTAGCTTGTAGGTGGGTTCCTGTTGTGTTGGGCGGGTAGTCATTTCTCCTTGTCTTAACACATGTTTCACCCCATTTCTCCTATGCTAGTCCATTGAGTCATAGTTTCTTGTTGCCTGGACTACATGTTTATATTTTTTGTCAGTGGTGAGGTAAAGTGTTGTTGTCCTCACCTTCTTTCTCTAAAAAGAAAATAAAATAAAATTGCACTTCTTCTTCGCTTGTAGTCGTAATGAAGGGGTCGTTACAGAGATAGCCATTTGGAAAAGCCACTCCCTACCATGACAATATTTACCACAACCAACTATGTGTTTTTCTTTGATGATGAAGAAGAGGAGGATGATTACAATATCAAAGAAGGAGATGAAGAAAAGCTCACAGTAGCCAAGGAAGAATCAATTCAATTTCTAGAAGAGAAATGGCAGAAGTACCTAAGCAGGCCGAAGACTTAGTTGGGATGCCACCAATATCAACTCATGTGCAAATGGTATCTAAAGAGATATCCTCTATGTACTGATTTGACTCAATAGAACTAAAATTGAAGCAAGACACTGAAACACAACTGCAAGAAGATGGAGGACAAGAATTTAGTACAACAGGAGATGCAAGACTAACCAAGGCAAGTCGTTGTCACAACATCTTGTGATCTATCAGATTAAATGAGTTGTTTTTTAGACCAATTGTTGGTTGGAAAGGAGATCATTGCACAATGAAGGTCAATGGTAATAATATTGGATAGAGGTTGGGTTTCTCATTAACATAGAAGGTTATTATTGTTTCTCAACTAATATTTTATATGTGGTGTGCTTAAATGATTTTGTATGTTTACGTGTTTGGGTAAAATAATGAACGTCGGTAACACTTTCATGACAATCGGGTCTCAAAAATTCCTAGTGGAAATTTTTCGGTCGAAAAAATGTTTCTAGGAATTGTTTTGGCTGAAAAGTTGCACGTCAAATTGAACGATGCTTTGATGGTGCCCTTGAAATTCATGTACAATGTTTTTCAGACGAATTATTTTCCCATGGTAAGCATATTTCGGCTGAAATACTTTTTGTCTGAAACATTTACTTTTAACGGATTCTGTTAAAAACTAGGTTTCGACTGAAAGAATATTTCGGCCGAAAACCTAAAAATGGGACTTCTTGCAAGAAACTACAAATTCTCTCCATCTTACTTGATCTTTAGAGGTAGAAGACTCCTACAAATACTCAAAATTTAGTTTCATAGTTGATACCAACATTTTAAAAATTGAATCTACTTTCATTGGATATAATTTGTTTCATTTTCATTGTTTTTATCTAATTTTATTTAATTTTATTAAAAAAATCACTACATTATATTTTTAGGTGAGATTATGATTTGGTGAAATGAAAAATCCATATCTCTAAAAATGGACAGTGGAAAATTATTCAAAAGGATATTTTTAGATTTTACTTTTAAGTAAAAATTAAGATAGGTATAAGGTGTAGGAAAACATGTGTTTAAAATCTGCAACGTTCTTAGCTTGCTCAACTTCAAATAATTCTAGAAATTATAATATTCATCTGTTAGATTCAAAATTCTAGTCATAATAAAATAGAGTCTCTATAGATTGTTGCAGTATATTTTGTTTCTTAAAAACATAATTTTAATAATAGATATATTGTTGTGGGAAAAGGTAACTCATTATCATTCCTTTCATGTTTAAGGAACATAGTGTTAAACAATTGTCAAATTGACATATCAAATCTTAATAATAAATAAATTAAAAAATAGTCATTGGAAAGATAACAAAATTCTTCAAAAGTTTTTTTTTACTTTAAAGTGAAATTCTAAATAAAAAAAATATTTTTGTATGCCGAAAGTTGAAGAACTTGTGAAAATAAAGTTTTTTTTGTCATAAAACAGGAAAAAGTGTTACCCATATTCATGATTTTACCCGTAAAATAAAGTACAAAATATTGTATCTTGATATAAGCTGGGAGCCTCGATTTCAAGAACAATTATTCTTATGATTGGAATTCACCTTGTATAATTGAATGTTGAGGACATTTTGAATCAAGACCACCCTTCTAGACACTAACAGATAACCGAAAGAAAAAATTTTGTCAGATGAAGGAATGTTCATAGGATGTTTCAATAATTGACATATTTTTTCATGGAAGCGTCGGTGTGCAGAGTTTGACAAAATTGTCTATCATACAAGTAGATGAATGATGATCTGAAACATTTATAATTTAAATGGTTTGAAAGGAAAGCTCGAAGAAGATGAAGAGAAAGAGTGCAATCCAGAGGATTCAGAGTGGGTGTATACGTTGATGAGGATCATGTCATACAAATTGTTGTAACCATTTATGTTATGTAATTTGTGAAGTTTTTTAATGTAGGCATTAATGGGAGGGTGTTAGAGATAATTCTTAATTAATGCTACATAATAAAGTTTAGGGATTGGATTGGATTTTTTGGAGGATTTTGAGAGATTCTCTCAACCTCTCCCTCCAAGAGTCGAAGACATTGGATCTCAAAACACTTATTTAAATTTGATCTATCTCTGTGTAATTTGGGTAATACAATCCTATTATTTTGTGTGCCTAATTCTTCCAATTTTTATTTTAGAGGATGATAGGAGAGTCAGAAACCTCCTCTCTCTCACCCAACAATATGCCATATCAACATATGAGAAGTACATGGTCCAAACATGGGCATACCTATATGCTTGGGAAGAGGAAGTCCAACATGTGAGCATGAGGGTTCGAGATAGTGAGGTGGATGTGGAAATGGTGGCATGAATTTCAGATGTTGGATCCTCCATGAAAACAGAAAGCAAATACTACAATATTATTGATTTATATTGGCACACAAAGATGCTTATGGGAATATCCATGATTGAAAAGTAGGTTGTTTTCAATTCCTTCTCAATGCATCTAGAGTACATTCACCTTCAACTCAATGCGTTGGATAGGAAAATCAATATCTTTATCAAAAGGATTGTGCGTGTCAACATTGGGGATCCCACTGATGACTAACGTTGCATAGGAAAATCAATATCTTTATCGAAATGATTGTGCATGTCATCTTTTAGGATCCCAGTGATGACCAACCAAAAGGTGCCTAGGAAAATGTCCCTCCATCTAATTGATTCTCCCATGTATTTTTTAAATATGTTTTTTGTTCATAGATCAATGGCAGATAACCCGTTAAGGATCTGTAAGAAATCAAACAGGTTATAATTAGGATAAAAAAAATATTTTTTAAACTATTGTGGGCTTGAAGCCTACGGATGACATTGTTTTTCTGCTGGTTTGGTTTTGAAAGTGGTAGCAACAAAACCTCTGTAAATTTTTGACCAATACTTCTTAATACATAGAATATATAGATTATAAAAAAATAAAAAAATATAACTTGAGTCTAATACATTTAATATATCTGATTTAAACCGTTAATTACATTTCAATTCATCACAATTGTAATAGAAAATTTGGACTTAAACTATGACATAGTTTTCATCATCTGCTTGTATTTCCCAAATGCCCCAAACATTAGAAAACACTAATATAAGACATAATATAAATAATATAATATTCAACATTTTCTTTGATGATGATGGAAAAAACAACAAGCACAACCACTATCACCACCATTACCACCGTTTGAGTTTATGTTTAAGAAAAATTGTAATAGATTAATTGGTTTTCTTTAGAATTTCATTTCTATATTTAAAAAGATTAAAAACAAGATTTCTTAAATATCTATAATTTTGATGAGTTAATATCTAAGAAGGTTGATATTGTTACAAATAATTTGAAGTTGAGATTTAATGTTGACATATGAAGCAAATTTTAAAAGAAGGTTGTTTTAGTTCTCCACCTTGTTAGTATCACAAAAATGACTAATTATATTATTACAAAAGTATAATTTTAATGTAGGAAATTTTTCATTTTTAATACTTAAGACTATTATTATGTATTATAATTTCATTTTATGTGAAACAATAACACCTTTTTTTTTATTTATTAATGGTTCAAAGCTTAAATAATTTTTTGATGGTTTATTAACAATGCGATAATTAAATAACATAAATGTGTAGAATCATGATGGAATCATTATATGTGAGGTTCAATAAGGTGGTATATTGAGGTGCATTGTTATATCATTGTAAATTGTCTATGAACTTTATTATTTTTTTTCAATATATCATCTTTATAATACATTGTTATTGAGTCACCTTTCTAGTACATTGTTATAGAAGATATCTAATGAATGAATATAATTAATGTGGTTTTGGTTATGATGTTATTGGGATATCATGTCTTTCAATTAAATATGTGGATAGTTAATATTATATGATTATCTACGTGGATATCTATGGCCACCCACCTTTTCCAACTCGCTCAAAATAGTTTTCTCACAATTTTGTCAATTTACTATTTTTAGTAGTTTTAACTTCCGGGGCCATTTTGAAGGCCTAAATGAAGATTTTTTGGGATAAAGATTATAAATTATATCTGATAGCATGTTTTATCCCACCAAATTAATATCCTTTATGATACCTTTCCAATGGGCTATCATGCGCCTAAAACAGAGATTGTATGCAAAAGTTACGACCCCGAGAAGTTGATGTACTCACTTACCCGAACGACGCCTACATGACTTTTAGCGCTTTATCTCCTAGGGTTACATTTTTGGATGCATAGGGTTTTTGAAATTCCTATTTATTGTAAAAAGGAATCTAGAGACTCATTGTAATCATCTTCCTGTGAATGAGTGCAGTCATCACATCCCTTCTTAGAGATAAGCCGCCACCATTTTAGCAAGCTTGTTTTTCGTTGCATTTTACAGTTTTAGCTTATTTCGTTATTGAATGGAATATTTTTTTTTACTGTATCTCTCTTATTAAATATTAAGAATATTTTAATAATCTGTATTCATTTCATTTTTCTCATAAAATCCATATCATTGGTATCAGAGCAGTCTCAACCTTATCATCTTAATGCATGTCCCCAACGAGGTTAGGGTACAAAGAATTGGGTGTCGAGCTTGTCTCTCTTGAGGACAAAATCTCTTGCATGCCCAAGCGACCTCTCATGGGATGAGAAAATAAATATGATGCGAGAGGACATCCTTTCAAAATATTGCTTGAGGAATCCCTCATGCAACAGAGGAATGAGATGATGGATAGTTTCGCGTAAATCCTTCGGCGGCTACCAACAGGCGATGCATCTTCCTCGAGTGGAGGTGCTGCCCCCTTCAAGGTACAAATCAACTTCGATATTCATATATTTGAAGTTTATGTAGACGAAGATGCTATAAACAAGTGGTTGAATATACTAGAAGGGTATGTTTTTGTCCATAACTTTTTGAATAGAGAAAAGATTACTTTTGCACTCCTTAAAGACGTTCCCCATCTCAAATATTGGTTGAAAAATTTATGTGACCAAAAGGAAACAAAGGAACCCTCATTATTGATAGTCGTGACCACCTGGGAATCCTTTATGGATTCTATTAAGGAAAAATACTACCTCGTCGGAAGTTATGACCACTTGTATACCAAATGGACCACACTGCGACAAGAAAGAGACTAGACAATGATAGAGTTCACAAATATCTTCCATACATTGCACACCAATATGGGTATCAAATATTCAGAGTGACATCTGGTGCTCAAGTATCGTGATGCTTTGCGTATATACATCCAGATTGAAATAGAATTTCTGTACATCTCGTCTTTGGGCAAGGCCTACCAGTATGTCGTCAAAATCGAGCAGAAGCTCAAACAAAAGATGTAGCAATTTGGGCCTCGAAACCCCTCATAGCAAAAGCTGGGAAGGGGCAGCCCCAACCCACAGAATAAAGGATAGAGTAAATATGGACAATATTAGGACAACCAATCCAATCCGCAAGAAAAGAAGGACATAGGAAAGACAAAGAAAGATACCAGGAAGTGGTGTGACTTCCATAAAAGCCCTTGGCATAGCACTGCTGACTGCCACTCAAAGAAATCACTGGTGGCTGAAGTGAAAGCCTTTGAATCAGATGCATGTTCTGACTCTGAGTCAAAACTAGAAAGGGGAATACAGATCATTTACATGGAACCCAGTGCCACCGTTGCTACAACCAAGCTCCATCATAGTGAACCAGGCAATCCATAAGAAGGAGAGTGCCTCTTCCATTCACATATATGCGTAAAAGGATCCCCACTGCACTTCATCGTTGATAGTGGTAGCAAGAACAAAATCATATCAGTAAAAGTCGTCAAGAGGATGGCCCTATCAAAAACACCACACCCACAACCCTACACCATTGGATGGCTCCACCAAGGAGGCGATCTCTGGATCATACAATAGTGTTGACTGTTATACGACATAAATCCCTTCAAAGACAAGGTATTGTTTGATGTTGATCCTCTCAAAGTTTTTAATGTTATTTTGGGCCAACCTTATTTATGGAGACGTCATGCTATATATGAGTCAGGCCTCATAGTGTTATTATTAATTTGAATAGGAAATTGTACAGGATACCCAAGGCAGTCTCTCCTAGTGTTATTTCCTTGATCTTTTCCAAGGAATGCAGTAAGTTCATATCTCATACCAGGAAATTTGTCTTCTTCATGATTTTCTCTCAAAGTGAGAAAAATATCACAGCCACATCTAGGGCTTCCGTGGCTAACCTCTCCACACAACAGAAGCACGTGGATAAGGTTGTTAAAGAATACTCAGATATCTTCTCCTCTCCTACCGGGGGTATGTATGCACTGCCAGGTCAAGCATCCCATCAATCTGAACCTAGATGCAGCTCTACCCAATGGGCCAATCTATCACCTTGTGGGAACCCAATCATGTTGGTGTAGAATAAATAAGGGACCTGGCGACTCTTCATTGATTATCGGGCCATGAATAAAATCACAGTTCGAAATCAGTACCAATTCTCTTAATCGACAACCTCCTTCATCATATCACGGGGGACAAATACTTCAGTAAGATTGATCTGAAGTCTGGATACCACCAGGTCCCAATAGAATAGAAAAATGTATGGATATCGCCTTCAATTCGAAAGAAGTTATTTTTGAATGGTTGGTCATGCCCTTTGGCTTGATAAATTCTTCAGTAACTTTTATGAGGATGATGGACGATATCCTATGACCTTTCACCAATAATTTTTTAGTGGTGTATCTGGATGACATCCTCATGTACAATAAGACTTGGGCGGAACACTTACAACATATTCAACAGGTTTTATACACCCTGTGAAAACACAAACTATATCCAAACTTGGAAAAATTCTCCTTCGGTATGGGCAGGGTCCATTACTTCGGCTACATCATTGATCAGAATGGTTTGCATGTGGATACAACCAAGATCTAGGTCATCTGTGACTGTCTAACCCCAACCACACTCACTAAAATTTGAAGCTTCTTGGGCCTCGCCAATTTCTATTGCAGGTTCGTGTTGGGATTCTCTCATATTGCATGGGCCCTCAACTAAGTAACTAGGGGTGGTGATAATGAAAAACTTGTGTGGGGTATGTCCCAACATCAAGATCTCGATGACTTGAACAATCGTTTGTGCTCATCCCTAGTATTTTCATTAATGAACCTACAACATCCCTTTGAGATCGCGACAGATGTTTCAGACTATATTGTGGGAATCATTCTCACTCAACATGACCACCCTGTGGCATATCATAGTGAGACACTATCAGATGTTGTCTGTAAGTACCCTACTTACGACAAAGAAATGTACTCCATTGTGCAAGCTTGCCGCCAGTGGAGGCATTACATTCTTTGGAAGGAGAAATTCATCCACACTGATCACAAGCCACTATAGTTCATGTATACCAAAGGAATATTGCAGAATGATCACCATCAAAAGTGATCCACATAGTTACAGAAGTTCTACCTCAACATCAAGTATAAAATATGTAGTACCAACCAATTTGTTAATTTCCTCAACCAAACTCTAGTCACGACACTCACTGCCATGCTAGACTCTTGCGACCACGAGACCTTCAGATGGCCCCACCTCTATGAGACAGACCCTGAATTCTCCACCACCTACCAAATGTTGGGCGTGAACTTAGTGGTCACTAATTTTCATATTCAATATGGGTTGTTGTGTCATCTGGGCCATCTTTGTGTTCCATCAAGAGAGGAGGAGAACATGATTTGGGAAGCTCACTACAGTCGGGTGGAAAGATTATTTGGCATCAAAAAGACAATGGAAATGTTGTAAAAACATTTATACTGGACAAAACTTCGACATGATGTGAACAAGTATATCAGGTCTTGCACTGTATGTGTTATTTCCAAACTAACCACTAAAAAACAGGGCCTATACCCCCATCTTTATACTCCTAACAGGCCATGGGAATCCATCTCAATGGACTACATGTCGGGCCTCCCATCCACCAAGAGGGTAAATGATTGTGTTTTTGTGGTTGTTGATCGCTTTTCCAAGACGGTGATTCTAACCACGTGAAAAAATAACATCATAGTAGAAGCCACTACCAAGATATTATTTGAATGAGCATGGGTACATTTTGGGGTCCCAAAAACCATTATCTTATACCATGATAGACGGTTCCTTAACACATTCTAGTTGAGCCTTTGGTCACTATTGGATACCAAGCTCACCAAATCCACTGCCTTCCAACCCCCAGACAGATGCTGAAACTGAGGTCGTCAATCAAATGATCTTACATATCCTGCACATGTACAATTCAAAACACCCTCACACATGGTATGGGATTCTTCCCTATGTCCAACACAGATACCATCGATTTGTTCATAGCTCAACTGGCCACATCCCCTTTTAGGTGAGGTTGCGATTCTAACCATTGGGCCCCATGGATGTTGAACTACCCCTGGTGACGACCTCGAACAACTCATCCCCTGCTCCACCAAAAGATGACAAAGCCACCCGGTTCATTGAGTGGATCCAACACATTCACCAATAAGTTCATGATATTCTACAAAAGTCTAATGCCAAGTATAAGAAGCATGATGATAAACAACGGGTGCAACATAAGTTTCAGGTGGAAGACAAAATTTGGTTGCACTTGCAGAAAGAATACTTTACAGGGCCCCATCAGAAGCTTGCTCCACTCTGTTATGGGTCTTACACCATCATTAAGGCTGTGGGTGACAATTCTTTTGAGCTCAACATTCCGCCTTTCCTTGTCCTTCACCCAGTCTTCAATGTGGCTCTCCTTCGACAATATTTCCCACCATTATTGGACACCTCAGAGATAGGAGAATAGTTGACACCAACAGAGATCAAACTTGAATGCATGCAATAGGAATCTAGTGATCATATTGTGGAAACACATATCAATGGAACTCGACAACAAAGGATCCATCTTTATCGAGTCGTCAAAGCAGGGCAACTCTTGCACCAAGCCAAGTGGCTCACCTGGGGCCAAATTCAACAGAAATTTCCTCATCTGATGGGGGAACTCAATGAAATGGATACCATTACTTCTTAGGGAGGGAGGATTTACCCATATGGATACCGGTGGCCACCCACCTTTGCCAACTCGCTCAAAACATTTTTCTAGCAATTTTGGCAATTTACTATTTTTAGCACTTTTAACTTCCAGGGCCATTTTGAGGACCTAAATGAATGTTCTTCGGCATCGATCTTCTTAATTATAGCCGATTGCATCATTGATACCCCATAATGAATTTCCTCGACGATACCTTTCCAATGGGCTATCGTGCGCGTAAAACGAAGATCATATGAAAAAGTTACGACCTCGAGAAGCTGATGTATTGATTGACCCAAATGGGGCCCACATGACTTTTGTTGCCTCATCTCCTAGGGGTAGGTTTTTCGATGTCTAGGGTTTTTAACATTCTTGTTTATTGTAAAAAGGCCTTCGGAGTGTCATTGTAATAATCTATTGTGAATTGGCGCAGCCGTCACATCTCTTCTCAGAGATAAGTCGCCACCATTCCAACAAGCTTGTTTTTCGCTGCATTTTACAGTTTCAACTTATTTCGTTATTGAATAGAAAACCAGTTTTAATGTATCTCTGTTATTCTAAATAACATGCATTCATTTCATTCTTCTCATAAAATTCGGATCATATGATCTGTTTGGATTTATATTATCTCTAAATTTATTAATTTTTTAGAGGAATCATATATCCTTTAAAGTGTAATTTTTCTTATCATTTGATTTTTACATAAATTTATAAAAGCTAGAATTCTTATCTTATGAAAATATGGATATATACATTTCCAGTTTTAATTGTATTTAAGATATTTGTATTTTCACTACAACAATACTTTAATTTGAGTATCATATAAATATAGGATTTATATTTAACAATCTTTATACTATGTATATATATCAAATCTCTCTGTTTCGTATATAGAGAGAGAGATTTCTACTCATATTTATATTTAGTTAACATATATTATAGTTAATATTCTTTGTTATAAGTATTATTTTCTTTAAGTTGACATATTATTATGCAAGCATTACCCACATGAGAACATCTCTAC
>JASDQU010881148.1:8328-20644 GCA_032191745.1 Picea mariana | reverse complement strand
ATTCATTTCATTCTTCTCATAAAATTCGGATCATATGATCTGTTTGGATTTATATTATCTCTAAATTTATTAATTTTTTAGAGGAATCATATATCCTTTAAAGTGTAATTTTTCTTATCATTTGATTTTTACATAAATTTATAAAAGCTAGAATTCTTATCTTATGAAAATATGGATATATACATTTCCAGTTTTAATTGTATTTAAGATATTTGTATTTTCACTACAACAATACTTTAATTTGAGTATCATATAAATATAGGATTTATATTTAACAATCTTTATACTATGTATATATATCAAATCTCTCTGTTTCGTATATAGAGAGAGAGATTTCTACTCATATTTATATTTAGTTAACATATATTATAGTTAATATTCTTTGTTATAAGTATTATTTTCTTTAAGTTGACATATTATTATGCAAGCATTACCCACATGAGAACATCTCTACGATACTATGTTGTAGAGGAACATTTTGGTACAATGAAAGATGATTTATTATGCAATGTGTTACTGACAAGGTTTTATTGAAAGAACATGTGGAAAAACATGCATTATTTCATGGATATTAAACTTAATATCAAAAGAAATGAGAAATCAATTTGTTTAGTAAACCTCTCTCACAACTAATAAAATGGAATGTAATGATGAAAAAACATCAATTTTATAATGCAATTTATGCAAATGCACAAATTATGATAGTGAAGATGGATTTATAGACCCCTATTCACATTGCAATAACTTCATGTTACAATTTTAATAATAAAATCCTATAATTCTAACTATCCATAAAAAAATTGTATTCTTTGTAGAAAACATTAACTTGAAAATAAAGCATTTTTTCTACAAATAGCTCGTTCTAAAAGGGGATCTCTTTTCTCTTTTATGATTGTTACTAGTCATGTTTCCAGCTACCCTCTTGTTAGGGAAAACAATAATGATTTTTTTTATTTTTTTCCATGGGGTTTATTGCTTGCAAACAAATTCATGGATGGTTAATGAAGATGTCATTACTGTAGAATATGTTAGGGTCCTAACCTCCCTAACCCATCAAGTATATAGAATAATATATTTTATTTGTAATAAACATCGAAAATAGTAAATAAGGCCTATGAAATAATGTGAACATGTCTAGTGTAAGAAGAGTTAATAGAAGGTTCAATTTATAGAAATATCTTCCTCTAGAATTTGTTGGAATACTCAAAGGGGGGTGTGAATCACTATAAGCTCTTTATACTGCTTTTAACCACACTATATATTCTTACCTATGATCCTGTAGCGACCTATTACTCTATAATCTGACCTATAGCTTCTTCCATAGTCAATCAACAACCTGGTACTAACATTTACCCAAATATGCAAGTTCCTCACTAGAAATATATAGGAAAGTAGGAAAGGGCATCAATAGAAAAGTATCGTGCAACAAGCAAGGGCCTCACTAGAAAATTATCATGCAACAAGAGAGGGCCTCACTAGAAAAATATAGTGAAACCCACAAGGATGACCTAAATTAGGGTTTCCTCAGTTTCTCCTTCTCTCCTCAACAATCCCAAGAATCTCTCACTTATCCTTCTTCGTTACCTCATAATTCTTTGTCGCAAACTAGCCAAAAGATCACAATACTAGACCATAACATTCACAAGATTGATATCCAATGTAAGTGTATAAGTGTACTTGTGAATGAATCCTTGATGGGTATTTATATTAGGTATCCTTCACTTTCTTGTTACAAGGACATTCCAATTTTACTCATTTACTTGTAACCAACTGGGGATTATTTCCCATTCTTTGTGTCTTCCAAATTTACAAGCCCATATATCCCTAACCATGAGGAACCATGTTCAATTCCACATATCACTGAAAAAAAGTTGACATGTACTATCCATCTATGATAGTCTTACCTAAAATTACATTGTACTTCATGACCAAAATCCTCAATCAACTTTGGGTCCCATAACCACACCTCTGGGGCTACATGTAGTGTTAGGTATCTAGAGATGTAGTGGGGGGGGCATAGGGCCCATAGTGATAATAATGGAGGCCATTCAATGTAATTTGGACTAAGTCCACTATATTATTAAATAAGGCCCACAATGGTAGTTAGATATAATAAATGTAACATGACTTACCAGAAGGTTATAGCTTCTAGAAGGTCCTCTTACATTTATTATATCTAACTACCATAGTGGGCCTTATATAAGACTATAATGGACCTAGTCCACCTTACATTGAATGGCCTCCACTATTATCTCTATGGGCCCTCTGGCCCCCCCACTACCTCTCTAGATAGCTAACATGAAGACTATATGAAATGTACCCAACTAACTCATCATCAATCTTGATCATATAGATGATAACCAACTGTGAAACGATATCGTCCAAATCTCTAGGCTTATGGAATTCTCCAAGGGTTGAAATCAATCTCTACTAGGGTTGACATCAACCTCCAATATCACTCTCCAAGGTTTGACATAAATGACAACGAACTATCCAAACAAATTTTCTAGCAAAATGTTCTCTAGAAGACTGAAATAGTATAAATAGGAGAAGAAAGCATGGAAAAGTTTTTTATTGAGAATGTTTTGTGTTTGATCTCTGCTTTGTTGGAGTTTACCCCTTGAAAAGGAAAGTGAGCTTGGGTTTCTATATAACAAAGGCATCAATTATGGAATGAATTGTGTCATTGTGCTCTATATTTTTTTCTCTTTTTTGATACATGTTATATCAATAATGTTTTTTATTTGTATAATGCATTTGATAGCTTACACAATATGGCTTCCAAACAATATCATGGATGTATAATGATGGTATCAAGAGGACATGATGAGATATTTCATAAACATGTGTGAAAAAAAAGAATTATCTACCTCTCTAATTAATCTTGTGGTTTTTAACTTAATAGTATATGAAACTCTTAAATTTTGACTATTGATCCTTGGAAAAATGGATCAAATTTAAATTCAATTGGAAAATTTATAAACATGTCACACCCTCATTAAACTATTATATTTTAGATAAACAAGAAAGAAGAAAAAAAAATAAGTATTTTATCTATCAAACATCATTAATCAATGTCGTGATAAATCAATAGTATATAGAATAGTGAATTTTGACATCTTAAATGACTATGAGCCTAAATATAGTCATATACCTTTAACCCTAACTCTAAAATTTTCCATGCACAACAATCCCATTGAAAAAAAATCGAATTCTGATAACCAAGTGCACTTGGTCTTCAAAAAAGATAATTTTGATCCTTTTTTGAAGGATTTAAATAATGAATTAAATATCATATTAAATAAGGACAACATTTAAGAAGTCTATCATAATTTGATTACATCCATATTTACTTCCATTAACAAGTTCTCTATTGAGGTTTTGTGTAAAATCTAAAATAGAATTACCAGGTCTTGGCATGATAAAGAGTGCAATATTTCTAGAAAATTAATTAGGCATGCTTCTACTCAGTCCTTAAAATGCGATATGACAAATATCTACAAATCCCCAATCCAAAGGAAAAAATGTGTGATATAGATATAAAGAAAGAGAAGATTTTGCACCTATCTAAGCTAGATCGTAAGAAATTCTAGAGGAAAATTTTTATGCACAAAACTAATTTAAAAGGAATATGATTACCTTGAGGGAGTAAAAATCATACCTTAAAAGTCCTTACGAATCCCTTGATGTCATGGAAAAAATTTAAACCCTTTCTACAAAGGAATATTTTTTTCTATAGAACACATATAATTTGGGGCTAGAGGCTCATAAAAGGGAAATCGAAGGGAATCAAAGGATACCCATAAGAAATATTAAAATTTCAAGGGCATGTCCTTGTCCCTCAAATGAAAAAACTCTTCAATTTATCATTCAAGCACAGATTCCATATACCCTTGAATGAAATCCCTATTATACATATTTTTAAAAGTTGGGATCAATACAATCCCTCCAATTAAAGGACCATTATTATTTTCCCCCATTTTGCCAATTTATATGGAATTATTTTGGAAAAGAAGGTCATAATATGGCTATAAATCCATAGAAAAAGAGTTAAATGCCAATATAGATTAGGAACTGTATTTTAAATATGAAGAACATTGTCACACTAAGGATCATTGCGGAGGACTGTCGGAATTATAAATCCAATATACTGTGTTGTTTTGTTGACTTTATAAAATATTTTTGCATAATGCCTAGGATTAATATTTTTAATATATTAGATGAAAACATTTCCTTTTTAATTGAGAGCTACAATGATAAGGTTGTATGAGAACATTATTTCCAATTTTTGAAACATTTTGGGTTGGTAAAAATAAATTAAATGTAATATAGGAGATAAACAAGGTTGTCCCCTACCCCCTACCTTTTTTGGCATATACGTTGACAAGTTATAGGGTTATTTGAAAGAAGTAGGATGTGTTGGATGTACTCTAGGTGGTATAGTAATCATCCTTTTTATTGGATTCAATGATAATGTTCTTATGGTGAGGACTCTTATGATATTGAAAGAAACATAAAATTCACAATGATTTCAATTTTAGCATGGCTATGACTATTAGAACTTACAAAGTGAAGGTTATGATAACTAAATAAAAAAATATAACTTATGTTAATTTTGTGTATGATATAAATAGATTTTAAGATGTAACTTCATACGAATATCTCAAAATCAATATTGATCAGAAGGTCAAATCGAACTATAGCATAGAGAAAAGGAAAAATGGAGGCTGTAGATCTTATCATGGACTTGAAAAAAATTTGTAAACCAATAGACCTTTGTCTATCAGATAAGAAGAAACTCCTCTTTAAAAATATCACGAGTCAAGTTATCTTATATGGTTCTAAGTTTTGGGGCTGCAACATATCTATAAAGTTGTTCACAACGATAGAGAAAATACCAATGTTCAAGGTATAACTTATAATCTAAAACTCAAACACAATAAACTCTACCTTATCCTCATAGAAGAGAGTATTTATTCCATTGGGAGAATGAGTATCAATAGTTACCTAATGTATATAAACAAGATAAACAACATGTAAGAAACAAGGATTCCTAAGATTGCTTTAAGATTTAGTCAAAACTACCTAAGTATTAAGTGGGCTAGGCATAATGATGTCAAGTCTTGGATATT
Organism: Picea mariana; assembly: GCA_032191745.1. Lineage (NCBI taxonomy): Eukaryota > Viridiplantae > Streptophyta > Pinopsida > Pinales > Pinaceae > Picea > Picea mariana. The sequence goes on along the minus strand of JASDQU010881148.1, from coordinate 15,512 downwards.
TCTTTGAGAGGAAAGGAAAATACTCTACAGAATAGAAATAATATTAAGAATATTATTCCATCTAAATTTAAGGAGAAATTTTGGCAAGATAGAGAATTAGAGGGAAAAATAAAATTAACATACTATAAGGAGGTGATAAATCCTAATATAGAAGATTAAATGTATCTCTCTTTTGCCTAGCCTCAAGAATAATATCAACATTACTCAAATAAGAATAAACTCTCACGAGATCGATAGTGAAACAAGGCATTGGAATATTCATAAAACATTGTGGGCTAAAAGAATTTGTCATCTTTGTGAAACTAAGAGGTTTGAATATGAAAATCACTTTCCCTTAGAATGTTCTATGTACAGCCACATTAAATAACAATTTAAAAATAATTGTTAGAATACTAACCTCTGGGATGATTCTCTTAAAGAATTGTGAGAACATAAATAAAATTCTAAAGAAAACAAAGTAATTTCCTTACTTTTCTTAAGGTCCAATAAAAAAAATTTAGTCTTAGTGGACATTAACCATTATCATCATTGTGGAGAAATTTATATGTATAAATTACATACATTAAGCTCGTAATCTTTAAGGTACATGCACATGAAATGAAAAATCAAAGCCTACTCTAATACGGAATTTATGACTCGATTGGGACAATAGTAGCAAGGTTTCGTCAAGAGTATCGATCCTAGTCTTTCACCCACTCTAATGGTCAAGCATTCAAGGGATTGAAAAGAGTATTTTCACTCATTAACTATGGCATTCAGTGGTCAAATGTAAACAACATGTAATGAAACATTGAAATACAGAAGCAATAGTTGAAACACATATGAGTAATTCATATCTATGGCTAAACTATATAACTAAGAAAAAATGGAAATAACACAATGAATATGAAAGGATGGGGGCCTTGCCAAACCTAGAACACACCATGAGAAAGATTCAGACTAAGTAAGAAATCAAACACATGAATAGACCATCAATAGTTGATTTTCATGAAATAAAATTCAAATATTACAAGTGTCCAATCTTGGATATTTCTAATGCTCATCCTTCCCTATCCTCTCTACTACCTATTAAATCACATATGATGTATACATATAGTAGCAGGTTGAATAGGTACTCCTATAAAATAGGTAGAGGGTTTCCCCCTTTCTAGTGAAAAGAAAAATAAAAGAAGCAATTGAGATTACAATGAGATTGATCTAAGATCAATATGAAGTATGAATCAGATCTGTTCAATACCAAGCATCTCATAATAGTTATCATCCTTGGATGGGAAAACCCATTCATCGATAAGATTGGAGAATATGGTCGCAATTGCAAATCTTAGCAAACCCATATTTAAAAAAAATACCATATCTCCCAGGTCCTTTATTATTTTTAAAAACTTCTCCTTAGACAACTAAATAGGCGTGTTTTGGAAGAAACCCCTATTCTAAAATTTGGATATTCTTCTTCATTTTCTAAAAATCGCGTCTGAACGTCGTTGCTACTAATTTTGGCACAATTTTGACCAAGATCTTTGACCATGAGCTAGAGGTCCACATGTGTGACCTGGATGTGAACTAGTGAACCCAAAACCATATTTAAGGTATTGCAAAAAAAACCTATTTCTTCATATTGGCCATGGAGGTGCGCCTATACGCTAAACATGGAGGTCAAGTACATGAAATTAAAACTAGTTACACAAACTAAACTGTCAAAAACCTTCATTAGCAAGATTAATCCAAATCCTCTCTAAATAATTAAAAACAAAGGAAATTATGAGTATTTACAACATTTTACTTGTCTAATCTTGTTGGGCATAAATATGGGTAGATATAATAATCAACATGGTAATTAGATGCAAGGCTAAGGTAAAAATAGACTCACTAATGGTGTGAAAGATGTCAATTTAGCAGGCAAACATATCCCCCACACCTAAAGATTGACAAGTCCTCATGTCAATCAAGTAGGAACTGATCAGGTACACCATACAAAATTTCTCTTAAGTAGTAGAGATGTCAGGTTGATCTATAAATTATGTTTGTACTTCCTAAACAACTCTCCATTCATTGGATCAATATTGATCCCACTAGACCTCCATGAAAAATATATGGAATAGATATATCAACCTCGTTAAAAGTTTGATGATCATAAGATGACATTTTATCCATATAGGCATAGAAGAAAAGAAAATAATTTAATGCAACATATCCACTTGAAAAGGTCTTGGTTGTTGCATTTGTGGTGTTCCCAACAAGTAGATTTGTAATTTCTTTTACACTCATAGATTGTTCACTCATTTCCACAATTGTGTCAGGGATTGGCCCAAACATATTCATTTTGAAAAGGTATTATTCCATCCCCTTAGTAGCTAAAATTGTTCCAAAGGACCACCTATTGGAGTTCCCTAATAATCCCGATAAACCTTTCTATGAGTGTAGATGTAAAAAAATCCTCTAAATAGTTATGAACATTAGCCACTACATCTTTTTTTATGCCTTTTAAATCTATTCCTGACAAATTGTTTCTTCCTTCATTGCTTTCTTGGATGTTGAAATAAGACATCAAAAATTGTTTCACATGTTTGAAACATATTTTACATCAATCACCTTCGAATAGATAGAATGGTTTATGGAAACCCACCCTTCAAGTTTGTTGAAATGTGAACTAGAATTGTAATTAGAATAAACTCCCTCATTTCACTTTCTCATAATATTGACACAGATGTATCTACTAAGTTGCTTGATTGAAGTTGATTTGGCTCTTGTAGCCACCTCAATAAATAGAATTTGTTCTATTCTCAATAAATGAAATTTGTTCTAATAAAATATATACTCAAAGCTACCAAAATGATGGACACAACAACCAAAATAGATGGATCTGCAACTTCCAAAACAAAAAAATTTTCTTCAAATTTACGAACTGGTGCTTAAGAAATTTTGTGAGGTTGTTGGTAATCCATTTATGCCTCTCCCTGCCAAAACTTGGACACACCCACATCATGGATTTTGAGATAAAGACAAATTGGTTGTATGTAACTATGCCCATTTTATCGAAAACCATGCATCATATTGGTGATAAAGTCATTGGATTTGTTCATCTTATTATAGTGCTTCTCCCCTCCAAAAATCAAAAGAACGTAGTTCTTTGTTTGTAAGATATCATATTTTCTACACATAATACAAAATTTTGAAAATAATAGTAAATCAGTTGTGCAGATAATGAAAAATATTGACAACAAAATTTCTTCAAATTGCTTTGTGAAAGAATTTTCTTCAAAATGGATTGCTCTCCAAAGTTGGCATATGTGGTCGGATCGCATGAATTTCACCCTTTGAAACTATAAAAGAATATTAAACAACATAGTTTCCTTATGGATCTTGAGATAGCCTAAACCCACTATTGAATTATTGGTTGCCATTGATGTCAACCATTGAAGAATTTTTGTATCCCCAATGTTATGGTTATGGAACCCATAGTCGATCAAGGAAAAAGGTCATGAAGGACCGTGTAAATGTTGGAAACTCACTCATGCATGGGTAGTCCTTGTCATACCATTTCCGATGATAGATGGTACACCACATAGCTCCTCACGGTTGAGGAGTTATGGACTTGTGAAGTTAGAAGCCTCGAAGAATTATCAAGAATCCCCTAGTTGGTTACAACTCTATAATGAAAGGGTAAAGTGGTTGTAACAAGAAATTCAAGAAGACCCTACGATTAAAGAAATAGTTTACCTAGAAAAAGTATAAACAAACCCCAAGTATTCATTCATAAGGACATTAACTCAATTATTCTATTGAACATATTCTAGTGAAGTAGTGATATATTGACAAGTTTTGCGATGGGAAAATATGAGGTAGCGATAAGTGAGAAGTGTGGGAGTTTTTCAGTTGTAGAGGAGAGAAGACATTTTTGAGGAAATCCTAGTTTGGTTGACCCTCACAGGTCAGACAACTAGTGTCTCGCGAGGCAACCCCACAAGTTGCATGTAATGTACCCCAATTTACCCCAAAAAAAAAAAAAAAGTATTAGTATGTTTGGGAAACATTACTTCTCCTAGTATTCAAACAATGAAGTTATTAGCAACAATTGAACTACTATGAACCTCCTTCTCCTATTTAATAACTGACTTTGGCATCACCTTCCATCTTATTAATAGACACAATATAATTATATCTATACATTTATGGCATATAGAGGACTTTTAGTCCGATAAACAATTTAATTCTCACCCCTATGTATGGTCCCTTACTTGAATACAAACAATTTAATTTTATAAGAGGAGAAAATCAAGGGTTAAGGGTCACAACTTGTAAGCATTTAAAGGTACTTAACTTTCGACTCACTCTAATCCTAATTGACCCTCCCCGTAGTCCAATTGAAGGGCCAACGAACTAAATCATCTTAACTGAACAATGAGCGAGTCGTGATAGTGCATTAAATCTACAAGAAGTCTAAGAGTTTTTTTGTCAGTCAGACTTAATAACCCTCTGTCCAGTCTATTAATGGAGGCCCTATGAGTTCGCATTCTGAGGCCACCACTCACCTTGTATTCAACGCACTTATTCCCCCTCTGTTATGTCATATGGTCGGATAGTGCCTTCATACTCCTACTATCAGTCTGTGTAGTAATGGTTAATGCTCCATTGGGCTTCTCCCACCTAGAGTTTAGGGCTTTGTTTCTTCCTTACACATTCCTCCTCTGCGATGGTAGTCCTCACTCTATAGGTTTTCCCCTGGTAAGATATGCAGAAGCTACCCATCTTCATGGTAAGTTACGATACTCTCGTCGTTGTTTGTGATGAGTAAGAAAATTAGAGAGGGATTTTGGTCATTCCAGTATTTGCTATTTCTTACAGATTCTTTGTAAATAATGTCTTTCCTTCAAAGATTCGTCTCTGTGGAAAGTCTCCTTTAGTCATGGGGAAATTTTCAATTTCAGTATACTGGACTGCTCCTTAAGCTTTAGGTCTTTAAACACGTAGTTATGAGAGAGAGAGGATTATTATTATTTTCCGGGGTTTGGACTTCCCCTCGAAATTTCCTCTGCTACCCCAAGCGTAAACGTCCGGGTATAGGTACCAATTCTATAATTTAAAGCAGGATACCCTGACTGTAAATTCTTTAGAATGCTTCTTGTGTATTACTTGTTCGGAGCTTCTTGCTTCTTAAGTTTCCTGCGTTTTATTTCCATTCAGATATATCTTAGACGTTCGTATCTCATGTAGTTTCGCACGTTAAGTTCCTGTTTAGTGTACTAATAAAAAATTTATAGCCCTTAAGATGATTTCATAAGTCCCTAACAGGTTCTAAAGCTTCATTATGTATTTGTTTTTCTTTTGGGTCAAAGTTATAGAAAGTTACAGTACTCGTGGATACATCCATGCTTGTTTCGTATGAATGTCTATGAAGTTGAAGAGTTCTTATATATATTTCTTGGTTGAAGCATTAATTTTCTTTAATATTGAAACTATCATTCTTTATTCTATTAAAGGTTCTATCCATTTTTCTTTTATTATACAATACTAATGTAACTTGAAAACCATTCCTTGCAGGGACTTCGACCGTGCATAGATTCGGGTGTAGACTCTTGGTCAAAAGCTCAAAAGATATTTGGGTTTTAATTTGTTACTCTTAAAGAGTACCCTAGGTGTTTTTCTTCCTTTTTCTGATATAATTTTAAGCCGGAAGGGTGAGCATCATGAACAGAAGAATCTATTCAAGGGATAGCTCGGCCCTGTATCTCTGTATTTTAAGTTCAGTGATCATAAGGAATTTTTACCTTATTAATGTATATCTCGCTGAATTCACATGTGGTTAACTTTTATATGTTGAGTATTTGATTTTAGGGCAATACGGACAGTGACCTCTGTCAAGCAATTTGGTCTCTTAATGAACAATTCTAGAAAAAGATATCAACATAATTCTAAGGATAGTTATTCTGTATTGATTTTTCTTCTTGGATCTTATGGAAACAAATTTCATCGATTTTCTAGTTTTAATCCTATACCCTTTACTCTTTCACACTCTATTCCGATTTGTATTTTATTGTCTATTATATTTGGAGTTTGAATTACAATTGTGCAATGTAAGGAAAGGAACTTATGTTTTCTTTTAGGGGATTTATATATGGACCAAAAACAAACTCCTCGAAAAGGAGAAAAACCCGAATATTACCTTTGTATAGCTCTAAATATATATATCAATATTCTATGTATGGACATGTTACTCTATATGATTGTTCAATACTATATGCTTATATTGATATTCGAAACTTGTCTCAGCCTACTTCGATAAATGGTGAGGACTATGACTCTGTATAATTATTCATATTAGGTTATGATGTATAGATAACCTCTATTCTGTACTTATATATATAAATGTAATTTTATACAGTCTGAACTAGATCCAGAAGGAATTTCGTTTTAAATGAAGTAAGTCTATACAGACTGTTTTCTTCACTGTTTATGTATCCAATTATTAAAACTGTAGCAACAATATTTGTGGTATAACCGCGTACTTCCATAATTGACTTTATGTAGTAAGAACGATGAGATTATCCAAAAATTATTCAATCGTATAGTGAGGATGCTATATAATCTATGGAAGTGCTCTGTCAGAGAAAAAATGTATAGGTATATTCAATTATTTCCATATAGTTCTTGCTATTCTGTAACTCCCTTATTATCATAGTTGATTTCTGGTTGGAATAATTTGTTTGTATGTATACTATGTCAACATATTTTTGTATAATTGATTTTTTCGTTATGTAACATCCCGCTCTGGCGCACTTACAAACTTATTCTTTGAGGACACTTGCTCGCAAGTGATCTGGATTTATATGATGATAAAACTTTTCTTTCATTATGATGCATTGAGTTATATGACAAGATGTTTTTACTACTTTGGTGTAGACAGGTGTTGCTGACTTAGTTCCTTTGAGTGTGCAGGGTGTCAGACCTGGAGGATGCAGAGGCATCTATGGAACTCCCTTGGACTCCGGATTGAGTCAGGGAGTGGGGTATTTGAGTTGTTTCATTTATGATGATATTGTTTTGTTTGATGATATACTATTGATGGTATGATATGTTGTTTGACATGATCTGACATGATGGTTGATGATGCAGGCTGATGATAGCTTGCCGACTGAACTCACATATGGAGTAGAGGGGCCACACACACGAGACCCAGAGAGATTGAG
>JASDQU010881147.1:0-23860 GCA_032191745.1 Picea mariana | reverse complement strand
ACTCAAATCATAATTCACAGAGTTTAACATGGAAACCCAATTGGGTGAAAACCATACATTTATTTTCATAAATGTTTGTAGGCACCAATCGAATGTTACAAATATTATAGGAGACAACCTATTGGAGACATCAATATTTGTAACTGAGCACCAACTCAGGAATGTTTTGGCACCAACCTACTAGATACACCAATCTCCTCAACTATGCATTAACTCAACAAGACCTATAGGCACCAACCTACTGTTACAATATTTACAGGAACCAACTTGATAGAGACGCCAATATCCTCACATGAGCACCAATTCAACAATATATTTGTATACTTGAAACCAATATATTCATACACAAAGTACTTCTGACTTCACCTGCATGCTTCATTCCATGAGAAATCTCTCAAATCATAGTCACATGTATCTTTCATGCCCTAGCGAGACTCATAGCATCATTCCTAGAATATAATCCTTGAAAACAACATCACAATCTAAATACATCGCACACGACAACATCACATACATTCAACCCTTCATAACGCACCTTGAGAACAAAAAATACCCCAAGAAAATCCCTTAGATTTCTCTTGCACACCTTTAGATCCCAAAAATACACCCCAACGCATTTAGTGCACCTCATATCACTTCTTTTCACCTTAGAATTGATTTCTTTCTTGGTTTCACTACAAATGCATACATATATCCTATATTTATAGTAATTATGTCCTCACTTCAAGGCCGACCTGTAAAGACCAGTTGAGTCGAACTCAATTTTTTGGCTGGGTTGTCAGACATTCAAATTCATATCTCCTCATTCCTAGGGAGTTATAGGGAATTCCATATACCATTAGAAATGTCTCAAAATAATATTTCCAAACATATAACTTTTTCACCCATTTGATATACATATGTAGGGTAAATATTCCTTCAAAGATAGGGTATCCAAACTAATAATTAAAAATCCAAAAACAATATTTCCAACAATATCCATCTTGCAATATTTATCTTGGAAATATGTAGGCTTTTAAAATTTATCTTTGAAATCTATAGTCTCCCCATATATTTGAAATCAATGACAATAATGTTTCCAACATAATTTTCTGTCAGCAAAAAAGTACGTTAACATAAAATAAAATGAACACTGTAAATGGCCTTGAAATCATTAACTACAAAAATTAAAATACATTATCAATAAATTTATGAAATGATGATATATATTACATCTTTAAATGTATTTACATATATATATATATATATATATATATATATAAATGTTATTCTATGACTACTCTAAGTTTCTTGGGAGGTTTCTTCAAGCCTTTCTCTTGATTTGAAGAAAAATTAGTAAAGCCTCTCTTTGCAGTTTTTGTAGAGGATTTTGATTGTTCTGGAGATGAAAAAGGAACATGTTGTAATGTTTTATATATATATTTAAATTTACTTGCATAATTTTTCAATGTCTCTTGCAATTTCCTTTTATCTTCTGCTTGTTTTTTCAACATTTATGCATTCTTATTATGTTTTTCCAAATGTTCTTGTTTATTCCTTTCAATTTATTCCTTTTCTGATTTCATTTGGGATCGAACTTTATCCAATTGACCCCTTCGTTTTTCTACTTCATTCTCAATATGTTTTCCCTCAATTAATGTTTCTCAGATGTTGTAGAAAAAATTGGCACTACCATACTTACTGTGGTACTATGTAATTTTTGCTACAAATCGACAATTTGGGATTTCAAGTTTTGTATTTCCATGTAATATCCCAAGTGCTATGCCTTTCAATTCTACAAGAGTTCATTATTGATCTCTTTAATATTTTCCTTTCTCTCAACTATATTCTCCTTGAATGACTCAATCATTGGTGATGGGGCATAGAGGTCATATAGAGAACTACTTAATGAGAGAACTTCCTGAGACCTCTTATATTATGTTTGTAGGGATTTTTCCAAGTCAATTGAAGGAATTTTTTTTGGACTGCACTAAATTTTACCTTTACCCTTATCCATACCCTGACATTTACCTTTATCCTGACCATTTCCACCTTCTTTACTATGAATTTCTATTTCGTTTTCAAGTTCTGTAATCTTCTCTTTTGTTGGACTACCCTATATTTTACCTTTTCCTTGACCCATACCCTAACTATTACCTTTATCCTAACCCTTTCCACCTTCTTTACTATGCCTTTATATTTCCTTTTCAAGTTCTCTAATATTCTCTTTTCACTGAAAATTCAAATATGTCTCTCTTTCAACTTATTACCTTACGTAACAATTTATTTCATCAAACTAATCACCGTGTTGTTATATTCTTCAACATATTATTTATGATTCACATGTTCATGTTTCACTTTATTTTCAAATTCATCCTTTAAAATTTCAATAAATGTATCTTTGTCCTTCAACATCTTATTTAATTCATCCTCAACTAGATTACATGCAGTTTGTAATGGAGGTATATTCAAAACCTACGGTCTTCTTCTCATGAAGTCCTCCTTAATTTTTGTAATAGTGTTTTTATATAGAGTCTTACTATCTTGGAATAGTGCCTTGAGACCATAAATATCCTGAAGAGATTCCTTTTGAATTTTGGATACCTCACTATTTAATCCACCAATCACATGATGTTTGTTATTTATTTTTATGTTTGATTCTTGTGCTTGATGCACAATTGTTGATTGCATATCCACAATATTCTTCATGCATTCAATAATATACTTTTCCTTTAGTTGGAACTTTTCCTTCCATTTGTTTAGAGAGGAAGAATCCTCCATTGCAACATGTTTTTAATGCATTGTCCTATCAAATTCCAAGAAAATAAATCTATCATAAAAAATGTATATTGGACTGCCCAGAGTTGAAGTTGGAGAGGTAGAATCAATGCCCATAACAGGGACATTATACTCAATATTTCCATTTTAGGAGGAATTCTATCAATTATACTTTCTAAAGTATCAAAAAAATCATCATTGTCTATTTCCATATAATTTATTGTACCTCCCTACTCCTACAATTCATTCATAGATTCATGTAGGTCTCTTAAATCCCTGACATCGTTAACTTAATATTGGTAAATTGTTTCATAATAGGTTTCCACACCATTAAATAGAGTATATTCAGGTGATTTCTCAATGGTTTTGTTCATTTTTTATCTCCTAATGTAAGTTTTAAGAGGGTTTTTTGAATGCCGAGTCAATATAAATCAATAATTTTCTACAGTGTTCTCGTGAAACTGAACTTAATCTTCCTTTTTTTAAAACTTTATTCAAGGGTATAATGTAAATTTTTATCCAATAGATGAGGGACATATACAACCCTATCTTCAACCCAATAAATAAATATCCTCTTGCAGACACTGTAAATATCACTCTTATGATGATTCATAATTTTCCTAAGGACAGGTTGATTAAAATATTTATATATTCCTTGGGGAAGAACTGTCATTCATAAACTATTCCAGGGAACATATACCTTTTCCCACATATTTTAGCATCCATTTCAATCTTTTCTACCTTGGGGTTGTTTTTGGAGTTAAATAATTCTCCCCCTCAGCATGGAATATTTTTTCTCTTGCAAGCAAATAAACATCTAGGTAAACCCTCAACCAAAATAGTTTCAATTCCATAGTTATATCATCATAATTAGCTATGGAATTATCTATATCCTCATTTTTTAAATTGAAGGGTCCAAACATAAAGTCCAAAACCTTTTCTCTTCTTAGGATATGTAACATACCTATTGGACAATTCTTTCTATTTGTCCATGTATCTTTCCATGCATGAACTCTGTCCTATAATTTTTTTAAAGTGAACTTTTCATCCCAGGAACCCCATGTTTCAACCATTGTGCCCATGGTAGAGGATTCCCATGTTTCAATTTCATACATGGTTGTATGGGTTGAAAGATGAAATCATGGACAAGAGCTTATTCAATGTAAGTTGAGGAATGCAAGCTAACACTGCGGAATGGACCCTGAGGATTGCATGATTACGTTGAGGAATATAAGTTGAGGAGTGCATTCTCACATTGAGGAAACCCTTGGTAGGAAATTGACCCTTTTTTAAATGATTTTGGGTTATATTTGTATATATTTCTATTAAGCACTTTTATTAAGAAAAGTAAATTAATATTTATAGATAAGATATAATTTATTAAAAATCTTTATATTATTGTAATGGCTTCAATCCTTTTGTTGATCATGATTGTTCCCTGAATATTTTACGGTTTACCTGAGGTACCATCCCCGAAGTGAGTGGAAGTAATCAGAGGTTTTCCCCGGGCGTTGTAACTTGGAAAACAAAAAAATGATTGTGAGAATGTGTGTTAGAGAAGGATATTTTGGGTAAGTTTTGGGAATTGCATAGGAGCAAACTAAGTGAAAAGTTAGCAAAGAAGAAGTGTGTGCGGAAGACAATTAGCACATATTTAGGAGCCAACATGTGAAAGATGAAAGTTAGTTAGTAGTATTAAGACCTTTTGGTCCATTTTGTAACGTGATAAGCCCTAATATAAATGTATAAATATGTATGGGTTTTGGGTAGAAAGTAACATTAAACAGTTGATGGAGTCTAAAATGAGAGTGAGATCAAATGAACGAAGGGTATGAGTAGAGTTTGAAAGTATGATTGGAGAATGAGATAAGTATGCATGGTATGTGCGAACGTCTAGGGAATTTTGGGGCTTAACTGATGTATATTATGAGAGTGTAGTGCACATTAGTTGTAAGGATAAAAATGAATGAATAATGTAAGAAGCCAACCACGTTAAATCTTTGTGTCATGATGTATGTTGTAATGTGTTTCTTTTATGTTCTATTTATGACACACATGTAATGCATAGATGGATAATATGAATGTGTTATATGATGGTAGTCATGAATGAGTAAGTAAGATGAATATGTCATATGTTATGATGATGTTATGATTTTGCACACAGGGTATATTGCATATTGAATGAATTTTAGAATGGTCTCCATTCCCTTCATGACTACGGAAGCCTAGTTCTTGCAATACCCATAGGTACCTTGGGTGAGACTTCACCTTCTTGCGGGTGATGCTAAAAGGGCTGGTATCTTGGGATTTTTTGGTGAATTAATGTTGAACCCCAGGTCTTCCCACTACATGCGAACAAATGGTTATGTTTCCAGGACTGAGATCTCCGACCGAGGGGGATGTGGAATCCTACTAAGGAGGATATTGGAAAATGGTTGGACATGAAGGATATCAAGTCTTGTGTAGATCATAATAAAAATCCATGGATAAACATAGAGAAATGGATACAAAGGTATCTGTTTATATATTTGCATGAAATTTTATTTAGTGATCTTTTGAATATTTTAGCAAAGTGGATCTAGAGATTAATTGAACAGTTTGGAATATTTCATAGTGTTATTTTGAGAAATTGGAATCCTAATTTAATTAGGCAAGTCAATTCTATAATAAATCGAGTATCACGTGCAATAGATTACCAGATGGAAAGTGTGTTGGGAGGTTACATTATTGAATTTTTGGCAGATTGTACTAAGTCGTATAACACTGTTGAAAGAGAATTATTTAAGGGACCATGTGGAAGATAATTTAATTCACTATCTATTTCGACTAAGATGTTATTGTGCGAGAAGGGATTTATGAGAATGGAATTTGATTGTTAAGAACCTTCATGCACATAGGGGGACTTGGGGCTAACCAAGGGATGGTGTGAACATAAAGAGGGATGGAGAGAAGGAATGAGAAATTGATGGGTTGAGAATGATGACAAAAGAAGAGTGTGCAACGAACAAAGAGATTAGAGTATTGTGCAATGGTAAGCAATTTATACCAAATAAGAAGAGGACTTTGGCCAAGAGAGAGGGGAAGCATGGTGAGAGTGAGGAAACAGACACTGGTGTGATACTCCATATCAAAGGAATTCTATGCACATAAGAAAATATCTGTCAGCTTAGTCCAGTAGAAGAAGATCCTGCTCAAATAAAACTTTGCATCAAAACCATGACCCCATGTGCGTCGCCAAGAACTGAGGTAAGATCAAAATTTTGTCAATTATAGTTAGTGAAGGAAGTAAAGATAGTAGTAAAATTAGTCAAAGTAGTGGAAATGATACGTCGATTCATAATCACTTAGTGGTGTTAAGAAAGAATATCGCACAGAACATGATGGAAATAGTAGATCCTACTTTAAGAAATTTTGTCTTCCATGGAGTAAGGACAGAGGATCTAGAACAACATTTGTTCATTTGTGTGACAATATAGGCTATGAAGAACATCCAATATGATGATGCAAAGATTTCACAATTGGAAAAAGGATTTAAATATCGTGCATTATTATGGTACATGGAATATCAGAATACGACACCTACAAGATAGACTATAACATTGGTAGAGGTAAGACAAGCTCTATTGAAAGAGTTTTAGAAACCTAAATCTGAGTCGCAATGCATTACAAAGTTGAAGGAGATCAAGTAGATAGTGAATGAATCTGTGTTGGACTACGATCAAAGATTCAAGATACTAAAGGATCCCTTGGTGTAACATACCCAACCATGCATAGGTCGGGCATGATACCATTATGTAATGTACGCAACCACCCACAAGCAAGCCACGCTACTCCAAAACCTTGCTTATGAACTAATCTCGAATTCTAATAACATTTAATCTGAAATCAAACATGAAATACCCACATGCATTAATCAAGATACATGCTACAACATAAAATAAACAATGTTCCATGAACAACAAATAACCAACAAACATGCACATTATAAATACATATCTCAAAGATAATTAAATACATAGAAAAATATACATTATACATAAAACACATGATAAAGAGAACTTATATTTTTAGGTAACAATTCATCAACTGGATGCATACCAAGGATGTTCCTACCAACCATATAAACTATTGTTCATTTATTATCAACAACAGGTCACCCCCGAGCAAGGGCTATGAATCCACAAGGACAGGCCTAAGGCCAAATATGAAACATACAACAATTGTCTAACTAGCTCTTAGGTTTCCATACCACACAACAAATCTTAATTTCCAGCTCTCTTTCCCTCTCAACCTGCAAAACCTAAATAAATGAACACCTTTATCTTCCATGCAGTCCCTCAGGTTGTTCCATTTCTCTCCATGGATCTAGTTCTAATGGTCAGGAATTTTCCTTGTTGTAAACTCCAAGGATTCTCAGTTGTCAACAGTTCTTTCCAAATAGACATCATTCTCATGCACACAGGCATCCATTCCCTCCCGGGATGATCATTAATCTATTACAAGCATCTAGAAATGGCTCTCCTCTTCCAACCATTCATTTCCATGCTCATACCAAGAGCACACAAATTAGAAAGAACAAGGCTCCAAAAATGAAAGAGTGAGAAGGGTGTAACAGTGAATGAGTAAGAACAAATGAACCCAAAAAAATGAGAGAGTGAGTGAATAAGGATAAGAATAACCCCCGAACCACACCCCAAAATAGCCCACACGGGATGTTTATAATTACAATAAATTCAAGAACCATGTGGCCTCCTCCAAGAAGCTCATGTAACCTCCTTTTCTCCATAAAATCAATTATGGGCAAATAAAATATAATAAAAATACTTAGCCCCTTAATCCCCCTTTCTCGTAGAATCATAGCCCTCTATCTTTTTTATCCTTTTCCATATTCCAATCAATGATGTATTTTATTAATGTATATGAAGTATTACATTTCCTAGGCACTCTGGCCCCTTTTGAACTTTACCATCTCACCAGCGTAAGTCACAATTACATAATACATTTTAGTTCATAAGGGTTAAAATCGGGGTGTTACATCACCATCCCCTTATTTTGGAACCGTCCTCAGTGCACAACACCATTCCAATGTTATTAACATTACAAATCTAGGCTCTTTGGCCTTAATCCACATAGGAAATCCATCCAACTCTTCTATACATAGACACTCTGGCCTAAAATTAAACATGTATACATAGGCATTCCGACTCAAAACATGTATAATGATCTTCAAAATTTACATTTATGGCAATAGTTCCAACCAACAATCTCTCCTTTCCTCTCAGCCCTACACAACCCAAAGAAATGAACCCTTTTCTCTTCCATGTAGTCCCTCGGGTTGTTCCACTTCTCTTTAGGTCTCCAGTGCACTCGGCCAGAAAGTTTCAAAGTTGTAGCTTCAAGAACTATAGCTGCAACAATTCCACTAGAATTTCTTCATTCCATGCCTTCATCATTGAACTTGATTTCCTTTGGGTGTTATTTTTCAATGAGCTTCCAACTTCAATAGCCAACATATCATCTGTATTATAAAAATATAGTCATCATGAGATATTTTTATAACAATTTCAATCGTAAATGTCAAATATGTTTTATACAGGAAAACATAGTTTCCAAGCATGATTGAAACATACCCAACGACACAGACTGTTAGCATAACATAACAATTTATAACTATTAATTTCTGAAATCTATTTATATATAGGAAATAAAATTCCCAGGCATGTATTTTCTTCTCATAATTTTTGGCTCTATAGAGGTAGATACCAGTCTTCCTTATGGGCTTACATCCCCTCCATATCCAATACCATTCTACCTTCAATTTTCCTCAACCTTCACTTAGCCAAACAATTGTCAGTATATCATGTACAAGATATATATATTTTCATGGTAACAATCCAAAAAAAGTCACAAAGTGATCTCATAATTTTTTACAACTACAATTCAATCACTTCCATTAATCCAACTATTAATTGGAATGAACCCATCATTCCCTACTAATGTATTATCAACCAATATTTTTTCGATCCGTTAATATTTTTTCTATCACTCTGTTCTCCTTACACAAATTTTCCATAATTTATCATTATGTGACTACTTTAACCTGCAACTTTCTTGTTGCACAATCTAACAACTACTTAAGTGTTTTAGACTTCATGAGTTAGAAATACTCGCATCATTTCAACTGTAAGCCTACTCATTTCTATTTTATATAATATATACATGCATTCACCAAAATGCATTCAATAATTATTGTAATACCACTTGTGACATTTTTAATAGTTCCAAAAAGTGATCTCAAAATTGTAACAAACAACAATCTAATCACCTTTGACTGGTATTCATATTAAATACAATGCAACTATCCATTATTATGTATTTTCAGCACCACATGCTTTTAATAATGAAAACATTAATTACTAAATAAAATAACAATTGATGTGCCAATACCCATAGCCACAACTACGCAATGCATCCATGCATTGACTACATAATAACCGCATAACTATGTCATGCATTCCACCATGATGAGTTGGAAGGTCTGGCCAATGCCTCAACACATTATCCATACACTTCCTTCTGCTTGCCTAAATATTTGGATGCCTTCCTTTTCAACCCAAACACAACACCAAGAATATAATTCTTAAGTGCTCTTCAGTGTTGCCAAAGAGGTTGCAGTCCAAGCATCAACTATATAGTAGATATCATTGAGCACTCACATAGTGTTATATCCCTTCCAAATCCAACCATCTCATTGTCTCACACATGACTAACTCTATGGATATTTATTGTTATATCAAGAGTATGTCTCTTGACTTGACCTGGTTATGATTCCATAACAAATCATAACACAATATGCAACTAACATTTTATCTAAATGCATTCTATCATCAACAACATTTACATACTCTAGGCCTTTGGCCATTACATATCGATTTAAATATTGAAAAATTAACTGAGGTAATTCTTACCTCAATTCCCTTTAACATGTATGCATCAAAAGAAACCAAATTCATACCTGCATGGTTGTTATCAACCTAATTGTTTCTATCTGATCAACTGATATTTGTAGAAGCTCACATACTTCCTCCTTCATCATTTTGATCACTATTCCTACCACCCTCATGGGTCTTCACATGGATGTAAGTCATAAGCAACAACAACAATTACATCCACATCTTTAACCATGCTATATCATTTTTCTTGAATGCATAATCCATCATTAGTCATAATCAATTTACATAACATCATTAGTTCATAATAACAAACTATTCTAAGTTCACAAGCATGTTATATGCATATCCAAGCATGTGCATATGCACAATTACACATACATATGGTGTGATAGGCAGTCATATCCAAAATTTACCTTTTTGAAACATTCCAACACCTTGGAATGAAGTAGCTTAAAAATTGTTGCTCCTAGTTGTCCATTAGGTTACGTCCTTAACATTTCCTTGTGTAACCATACCTTTTACACTTAATACCATTCCCAATGGGAGTCTATTTTCATTCAATGACACTTTTCAAGTGAAAGAGAATTCATTTTTCTATCTCCAATTCCTTTGCATTGACATCTTGCGTCCACTTTGAACTCTAATATCAAAAGTGTACATTTTTCCTTGAGGCCAAGGAAAAATGAGTTCCGAGAAGAGGTAATCCCTAAAGGAGGGTAGGGAATGATGAGTTCCTAGAAGAAGGAACTCCCTAAGGGAGGCCAGGGAACCATGAGTTTATGAAAAATGCACTCCTTGAAGGAGGTCGTGGAACAATGAGTTCTTGGAAAAGGAACTACTTGAAGGAGGCTAGGGAACCATGGGTTCTCGAACACGGCCCTCCCTAATGGAGGCCAAGGGATGATATGTTCCTAGAAAAAGGGAACTCCATGATGGAGGCCATGGAACAAAGGTTTCCTAAAAAAAAATAAGGGAAATCCTTGAAGGAGGCCATGGAACAATGAGTTCTTGGAAAAGGCACTCCCTGAAGGAGGCCAAGGAACTAGGGGTTCCTGATCAAGGAAATCCCTAATGGAGGACAAGGAATGATGGGTTCCTGAGAAAGGAAATCCTTGAAGGAGGCTACAAAACAATGAGTTCCTGGAAAAGGAACTCCCTAAAGGAGGTCAGGGAACCATGGGTTCCCTAATAAGGCCCTCCCTAATAGAGGCCAAGGAACAATGGGTTCCTAAAAAAGGCACTCCTTAAGGGAGGCTATAGAACAATGGGTTCCTGAAAAAGGCACTCCCTAAAGGATACTTTGGAACCATGGGTTCCCAAACTAGACACTCCCTAAGGGAGGCCATGTTTCCCTATGGGGGAACTAAAAATGACCAAGGATAAGGGGGCCTCACCACAAGAAGTAATGGAAATATCTTAGTGGATCATTCTAACTAGGCCATGTGGCTTGTAATCATATGATTTTTTGGGGCACTAGAAAAAATGTGGTGTTATAATGGTTCCCATGAAGGGTATATTGTGAGCTGGTGTTGTGTTGAGAGTTAGGTATTATGGGACCAAGGTGGGAAGTGGTATGTTGGATTACTAAGAGCCGGGGTAAATAAGTAATAGATATTTTTAATCCTTTTTAACCAAAGTATACAAGTGTTATTTATCTTTGTGATCAATATAACATTCTCATCCAATAAGTGTAAAGTAAATAAACCATGAACAAGTGAACAATCATACACATACACAGTACACCAATATTTTTATGTGGAAACCCAATGCGGGAGAAAACCAAATAATTATTTTTCTTATATGTATTTAAGAATTACATTCATTGGAAGAACCAACTTCTTTTGTTCTATAGCTGCAACTAGAATGAGGCTCTAACCCCCTATATTTTCCAGGCTACAACTTGAAGGAAGCTACAACTCCCTAATTCTCTAGCTACAACCAAAATGAGGCTACAACCTCCTATGTTATTTTTCTACAACCACATATAATTTCCCCGT
Organism: Picea mariana; assembly: GCA_032191745.1. NCBI lineage: Eukaryota > Viridiplantae > Streptophyta > Pinopsida > Pinales > Pinaceae > Picea > Picea mariana. The sequence goes on along the minus strand of JASDQU010881147.1, from coordinate 12,153 downwards.
TCTTCCATCCTGAAATATAAGTTTCAAATGAAGAAACCACTAACACACTGTCATTATGAGATATACCATTGTAAACTTGTACCAACCTGTACCACTGACCCGTAGCCAACTTGTACCAATTCCCTGTAATCAACATGTACCTAAACTGATCCTGTACCAACCAAAAACCACATATACATGACCTTTCTATTCTACAACACACGTATGTACATTCCCTATATATAATACAACCCATGTATGTACACGACCTATATGTTATACAACCTATGTATACCTTATGAAAACTAGGGTTTTCTCTCTTTTGAAAAATCCTAACCCTTTGCAGCCTCTTTCACATCACCTACAACCTGTCATTTTGTCCAGCCTATAAATGTACCCTGTGCATACATCCTCATACATATCCTTTACCCAAAACATATATATCTCTCTCTAGTCATGTGCCATATAAGTGTGTGTAATCATGAACAAGTATAATAACCCTCACATGAACTAGATATTAAATCGTTTCTGATATCCAACCTCTCAATACATCAACCACTTCAAAAATACAAGCTCTCAACCATGTATCACAATAACCCTTGACCATATGTCAAGAAATACAAGATGCGCCTCAACACTAACAAGATATATCAATGATAAATATTGATTATAATAGCACTATATTTCTATAGATCTGACTTATATGGAAGGTTCCATGCAACCACTAATATCTCTAGAGAAAATCCTCAAACCTCCATAACCATTTCTCATGTATACAAAAATATCCAACTACTCATAGAAATAAGACATACAATTTGAACCAGGAGATATATCTTATGTACCTAATCACCTTAGACCTTCCTAGGATATTTCTTTCAGACTCTAGAGACCCAACATCTTCATCTTCTCAATTTTCTAGGGATTTTCTTTCATGTATGCTCCCTAATATACTGCTATCCCACATACATATGCGCCCGACTCCACTACAACCCACATACACCTAAAAATCTATGGTTTTTTTAATATTTTTTGTAATTCCAAAAATTTCATCGTCAACTCTTCGTGCTACCTTAGACTTGCGCAACTTCATATATATCAATGAGAACCTGCAATAAACCTTACACAATAATAGATATTCAATGTGCTCAATTGGTGCCAATAGGAGAGCCTTTCTATCTTATTTATACTTCCATGTATCCTCCTCAAGGGGTTACCTTCTAACCAACTTAACCCAATTTCCTTATTTTAGGGCTAACCCTCTTCTAACCACTTGTCCAATTCTAACCCACTTTTCTACAAATAGTGAATTCTCCACTTATAGTTGCAACTAATTTATTTTTAATTATTTTATTATTGCAACAACTTAACCCATGATTAACTCCTAGTTTTACTCACTTGACTAGTCAACTTCTTCTAGGAGCTTCTAGAACAATTTTGACTTCTTTGAACTTCTAGATAACTTATGAGGGTTCTCCAACTTCACAAGGCCATAACTCTCTAACCGTGAGGAGTTATGTGGCATTCCACATATCACCAGAAATGGCATGACATGTACTATACATTTAGAAAAGTATTACCTGCATATATATGAAAATTCATACCATTATACATCAATCAAAGTGAAGTCCCTTAACCATATTGTTGGGGCTACCAGAATTTGCTACCAAAATTTCTTCAAGGGTTGACATCAATGACAACCAACCCAATTAATCAACAATATCCCCCTTTCGCATTGATGGAAACACTCTGATGCAAATCTAAAGTCATATCGCTTATTCTCCCTCTGTGACCATCGATCCCCTAGAAACATGCCTTTATACTCTCTTTCCAAGAATCTAAGTCTCTGACCTACATCTGGTGAATCTATCCCCCTTTGAAATCAATGGAAAAGGTAACTTACTCTCCGGGATTTCTCCCCCTATCTGAACTATCCTCGGGGATACTCCCCCTGACTGAACTCTTCCGGAACCTGTTCCCCCAACCTAAATTGTCCTTTGTATGGTGCTTCCTAGTGTAAATCTAAGACATATAAGATAAGCATTCAAAATCATTCATTTGGGAGTAGAAATTACTCCAAGTCTCTAGCAAAGATACTCAAAGGCTTCCCTTGGAAGCGGTTTTGTGAAGATATCTTCAACCTGTTCCTTTGTCCCCATTTATTCAACTTTGATGTTCTTCTCTACAACCTATTCCTGTGTCCCCATATATTCAACTCTGATGTTCTTCTCTGCAACCTATTCCCATATAAAGTTATACTTTATTGGAATGTGCTTCGTCTTGGAGTGCATTACTAGATTCTTTGAGATAGTGATAGCGCTTGTATTATCACAATATATAGGAATGGGCTCAACATACTCAACTTGTATATCTATCAAAGTTTGTTTCATCCATAAAACCTATGTACTACAATCATGGATGATTTTAAGGATGGAAATTTATTTTAAAATGTAGAAACCTTAGCGAATCTTACTAATCCTTCATATGCTAACTATAAAATGTTGGCAATTATTTTGTAAAAATATTTAAATTTCTAAGGATTTTATATAGTTTGTATAAAATTTTGGCTATTTTTAAGGTAAAATAACTTTATGCTATAGAATTTGGGTGAATCATTTTTAGAATAGCGAATATTGTTTTGGGAAAAACCATGGAAAATTAGCCCATGAGCGAAATTTAGCCCCTGAAATCATCCATGAAGTCTACAATATACTCTTCTTCAGATGTAGATAATGATATTGATGATTGTTTCTTTCTTAGAAAAGACACCAAACACTCACCCAAGTAGAATTTATCTCCACTGGTGCTTCATCAGTCATCAATGCCACCTGCCCAATCTGCATTTGTGTAGGCAATAAGTGACATATCCTTTCCTTCTGGATACTATAATACAAACTCTTCAATGCCCTTGAGATATCTAAAAATCCTCTTCACTGCTAAAACATGTGATTCCTTTGGTGTTGCTTGAAATCATGCCACCTATCCAAATAATTGCATACATCTAGTCTATATGCAGTCACATATAGTAAGCTTCCAATCATTGACCTACACTACCTCTGTTATTTAGACTTTTAATAATCATATTTACTCAACTTGCAACTGGTTTGCATAGGAGTGTTAACTGGTTTGGAATCTTCCATTCCGAACCTCTTTAGCATTTCTCTGATATACTTAGTTTGAGAAATAAAAATTCCTTGATTTCTTTGACATATATGAAGACCCATAAAGAAGGATAATTCTTCAAGTAATGACATTTAAAATTCATTCTACATAGACTTTGAAAATTTATGGCTTAACCTGTCATCATCACTTTCAAAAATAATATCATCAACATAAACTTCAATTAGTAAAATACTATCTTGAGTTACCTTTATGTAAAGGTTGTTGTCTTCACTTCCTTTTCTGATCCCTTCTTGTTGTATATATCTATCCAATTTAGAGTACCATGCTCTAGGATCTTGTTTTATACCATACAAGGCCTTCTTCAACCTGCACACCTAATCTTCATTTTTTGACAATTGAAATCCTTGTGGTTTTTCAATTTATATTTCTTCTTCAAGTTCTCCATTCAAAAAGGCTTATTTCATGTCCATATGATACACTTTAGTATTCTTGGAGTATGCATACTCTAAGATCAATTGGATTGCTTCCATTCTAGCAACTAGGGAAAACGTCTCTTCAAAGTTGATCCCTTCAACCTGTGTGTATCCTTACATACCAATCTAGCTTTGTTACTTGTAACTTTTCCATCTTCATTCAATTTATTTCTGAAGACCCACTTTTTTCCAATCACATTCTTGCACCTTGGTCTTGGAACAAATTCCCAAGTGTCATTCTTCTCTATTTGATCCAATTCTTCATTCATGGCCATTTTCCAGAATTCATCCTTGTTGGCCTCTTCAAAACTATTTGGTTTAATCATAGATAAGAGTTCTAGGTGCAATTGTTCTGGTGAACAAATTCTTCTTCTAGTCTCAACTCTTGCATCCTTGTTTCCGATAATTTGATCTAAAGTATGATTCTTGTGTACTCATTTGCTAGGTGTCTTTGGAGGAACTTTTTGAAATTTCTCTTCTACTTCTATATGATCTTATTCATCTTCCCCTTCTGTTTCTTCTTCATCATTTGCTTCTTCTTCGTAAACCTGTTCCATTGATTCCTTTTCTTCTTTAATTTTCATCCACATGTTTCATCAACTGTTACATTGATGCTTTCCACAACTTTGTTGAGTCTTAGATTGTAACACTTGTATGATTTCCTTGTACTTAAGTAACTGACAAGTACACCTTTCTCCACACTATTATCACTATAATAATTTCTTGGAAGCCCAGTCTCGATATTTGGTAGGATACTAAATCGGTATAAGAAGAGCAATAGGTTAGCAGGCAGGGTCACATATGGCGGCAGGGATAAATTTAGCGAAGATATGAGGGTAATAGGATCTAACGGGTCGTGGATCATGGGCGTTGCCGATCAACGGTCATGGAGCGTATCGATCCCAGAACTAGTGTGGATTTTAAACTCTTGAGGGAAGACTGATAATAAAACCACAGTTTCGTGTCGAAGCTGTGTGGTGTCTCTAGACGCATATCGAGGGGAAAATAGGGTAAGCGTAAAACTGCTCAACCATGCCCCGATGTCATGTGTTATAATATCATCACATGTGGAAAGAGACGGTCGGTAAAATCACCTCACACCACTTGTTTGAGTACTTTTCGTCCATTCGATGTTAGGTGAGCATCGCCAGATAAATGATTCAAAGTCTCATCATTCGAAATAGATTGGTCGAGCATGAAAAACCATTGTACCTGTAAGTAATTTTGACAGTAGCCCATGATTGGAACTCAATGATTATTGTCATTCAAAACATGGGTTACATTAATCTGTTTTGGGCGATTAACATTCTATTTCAGAGCGGGGTAATCACAGGTCGAATCATTCAACTGACGAAGATAATTTTATGTTTTCTGCAAACCGGGGAAAATGGATAATACAGACAGGGCATCTTCTAGTGAACCAGGACTTTCTACTAATATGACATATTCATCATTGAAGAAGAATGATAAGTTGGTTGCATGAATATTAGAAAAGAAATTTCATACAAAGTTTGGAGAAGATCCAAGAGAAGATAAAGAGGTCTGATTAAATCCCATCATGAAGGATTTAATCATCAATGGATATGCAGAAGAGCACCCCACACAAGTCGTCAAGAGGAAGAGGAGAAAGACACAGAAGACAAAGGTCAAAGATGAGGTGGTTGAAAGCATTGGAGAAAACCAACATTCTTGGCTTGACACTTTAAAAGAAGAAATTTCTAATCTGAAATAGTTTTCAAGCCAAATTAAGTATGTTTCATAGAATTTTGTAATGACATAGACATGTGGCACTCAAAGGGAAAATCTCAAATATCTTAGTTTTGTTTATAATGCTCCCTATAAAATAGGAGTACATTTTTTGTACGTTACTCATTTTTGTAACTGATATTTATTTTTAGAACTATGGGGAAGTTGATTCATTTTGAATCCTGAATGTAATTTATCTATATATATTATTCCAAAGATAAATGAAGTAGGATTGATTGGAGAGGAACCTGCCCTCATAGCAGGAGGACTTTGTAAATTCCTGGAGCTAAATTGAATATATAATGCAGAAGCGTTTTGAAATCTTTATGAAAAGATTCTAATGGCTGTGATATGAGTTATGTTTTTTCTCATAGTGTGTATTTATAGTGTCTTTAAATTTCCATTTTACATCCTCTTTTGTTTAAATTGGAGAGTCAAAGGTCCGAAATTCGTCTTATGATGCTCTCGGCTTAAGAAATTTAAACCATTTGATTCTCTTTCTACCTAATTCATAATTCATTTCAGTAATGCTCTGATGCAGTTACTTGTTTTTCTTTTCCTCTTTCACCCTGCAAATTTCAAATTACAACTCAGATTCATTGCCTTATTCATCCTTTCTCCTCTAGATAGTTCTAATGGTCTGCCATTATTTTATTCACTTTTGACTCCATAGCCCTAAGTGTCCCTCCCCTTCCCTACCAACAACTTTATAAAAACCTCCAAAACAATCACGAATCTAGCCACTGATTTCCAAAGAAATATCAAGTGACACAAGAGAGCCCTCTCTAAGTTGATCAAGCTAGTGCACAGCTCTAAAGTAGGTTGAAATAGTTACCTATTTCATTTGTCTATCAGTCGAGCAAAATTTACAGAGTTCTAACATTCTGGCATCGTTGTTGGGGACGAAATTGAAACATTTTCCCTGGGAAAGAACAACATGGTTGAGTTCTAAGGTTTGAGAGAAGAAGACACTTAGACAGATATCGACTTTATTCCTTCCCTGACGAATCCATACATCGACAAACCAATTTGAAGGTGATTTCACTGGAAAAATAATCCAAAATTTTGAATTTTTATTGATCACTCCACTAAGGATGGCGAATCCAAATTCCAAAATATCACCGACAACTCCACTACTCGAAGATGGGATTCCTAACAGAGGTATGAAAAGGATCATGGAATAAAACAAGTACGTAAAATTAGGTTTTTTCCAAGACATTATATTGTTCGTTATAAACTACCTATAGTCCTTTTTTGAACATGTTAAACACATTTTTATTCATCTACTGCATGCAAATGATGATCATGATAATCCTGAAATTGCATATCCTCCCCTCAAAATTATACAAATATCCCATCATTTCATCAATGTTTTTGATCAAAATATCCCATCTGAGCCATATGATAACCACAACTAGGTTGATAAGCCTCATGAAATCAAGACTAATATTTCACTTGATCCAACACCCTCCAAGGCCCAGCACAGATACATACCTTTAATATTACCCCACACTCTCCATGTTTTTCCTCCAACGCACCATGGGTACCTACCTGTGTTTGATGGAGAAATGGGTGTCATCACAGGTGAAAAACACCTCCAAAGGTTTGAGAATTTTATAGACTTATTTGAGATCGACCATGATGATGCTTGTATGAGGGGTTTCTCTCAATCCTTTAGAGGAGATACCAAATAATGGTTTAAACATTTGATGCCAGAGACAATTAGCTCATGGGAAGAGTTGAAGAGTGTCTTTTCAAAGTTTTGGGGTAAGAAGAAATCTCTAGACCTGCAACTTACAAAATTTGATGCCTTGAAAGAGCAAAGAAATGAGACTATTTCCACTTTCAGTAGAAGGTTTTCCAGTATTTATTATGATTTTCCTAAATAAATTCAACGTACTGAAGTTGCGGCTATGGTCTAGTATGCCACTTCTCTTCACCTAGATGTGTCTTTCCTCTTGATGGAAAGAAAAACCTGAGACCTTACAGAAAATGTTTAGTGATGCTCAGGAAATTCAACACAATATCCTAGCATGTGGATAGATTAGAAGTGAAGGGTTGGGTGCTACAGGTCATGAGAATGGATATGAACTGAAAACAATTGACGGGAATCTGGACCATAAAATTGATAACATTTTAGGTCCTCTTGAAACTTTGAATGCTAATGATTTTGTAGAGGATTATATTCCATTTATTAAAAGAGAAAGCACTTATATGGTTTCTGATCCACCCCATGATAAGCATGAAGCTGATTGTTTCATGTATTCATTTGTGGATAGTCAAGCAGATGAGTTTGCAAATCAGTCTGTTGAAGAGAAAATTGATACTCCAAGTTTTTTCTTCCTATATGAAATTGTAGATGTTGCTAATTTGCTTATATGCGATGAATATGATGATGATTATGAGGTTGAATTATTTCCAACTACATGTTCTCCCCTTGAAAATTTTCCTTTTCAGCAGTATAGTGAGATCTATCAACTTACATATCACAGCTGCAAAAAGGAAAGTTTTGAACCAGCTGAAGGAAATTCTTTACCTCTATGCTTCTCTTCATTTAAATTGTTGAAAGAAAATTCTAAGGTCATCATTGAGGGAAAGGAGTGTGTGTCAATGCCAAGTCACACTAATTCACTAGAACAAACTGACAAGGAATTGCAACCATCGGTCGAAGGTGAATCTGAAAACGAGTATGTTCAGCAATTCAAAGAAATGGAAAAATGTGCATATGACATAAATGAAGGAAATAAAGAAATGATTAAATAAGAAATAATAACCTTTTCATTATGTTTTTCTTCTTTCAAAGTGCTCAAACAAAGTGTCAATAATGTTTCAGATCAAAAACCCTTTAGGTATGATGTTAAATTTGAAGAAAGAAGTAGACTTGCAAATAAAGAATATCTCTCGTTATGTTTTTCTTCTTTTGAATGGTTAAAAGAAAATCATAAGCACACAGAGAAATTTGATCAAGGGATTGTGGTCAAAGTACATTCTCCTTCTCCTGAACTTGATGAAGATATTCAACAAGACTTCCAGCAAGACAAATTGTTTCAAATTTGTCTTTCTTCCCCTATGAATGATGTGATTGTTAAATTTCTAAGTGGCCTAGACATGGATGATGATTTTGAAACTGCATCTATGGAGATTTCAAAAAGTAAACAAACAACTTCTATAAAGTTTCAGGGAAGCAACAAAACAGGGTATGCCACTTTTCAATCAGAAATATAACAAGATAATTAGAAGGCAGTTGTTCTATTTGATCCCTCTACAAATCATGGTTTTGAAAATGCATCCATGGACACCCTAGAAAGTGAAATAGTTCCTATTGTTAGCTTTCCACATTTACAAGAATACTATGAGAATAAACTTATTCCCTTCCATTCATTTTGAAGTCAAAATGACAGTCCTCAAGCAAATTTCTAGAAGATTGATAAAACCAAACCATAATTATTTGATGAACAAGAAGATAACCTCGATACACATAATATGGTTTTCATTTTTAAATATGTTAAAGGATGTATGAAATTTTTTTTTGAGATGCATGGAAAGATAGACAAACCTATTGCTTCCATTTCATTTGAAAATACTCTCATGATTGAAGAAGTAGAGAAAGAACAAAAAAAGATTGTGAGGGAAGCCTGTTATTCTGTCTTAACTCCTAAAAAAGTAATGTTCCCTCATGTGTTTCATGACCCCATGGCATGCTATATGGAGAATCTTTGCAATCAGAATCTACAGTTGATGGTGGGTTGTAATCTTAGGAATGAAGAGGATGATAAATCAATGTCAGTATTAGATATGAATTACTTTATACTAGAAGTTTCATTTCAGTTAGAACTGTCTTTCAATTTAGAAGGTTGTTATTCAAATCAATTTCAACAGATTTTTCAGCCTTTTGATGAAAATCGACAGGGTGAATCACCTGAAAACAAGAAAGCAGTGGAAGAAATGATACAGGATTGTTCTTTTACGCATATGTTGGAAGATCCTATTTCATTTTTGCTAGAAGCGATGAGCAGTCCTGATATTTTTGAAATTCTAAGATTCAGATTCATATGTAACTTCTCAAATGAGTTGCTGATGAACATGATTTGGAGTGAGCATGTGCAAAGAAGACAAGCAACGAATAAAACACTGGCGTGGCTGCATTGGCACTTTGATTTGACCTGAATGACATTTCTCTTTATTAGTTAGGGTAGTTAAGTGAGAATAAGCTTGATAATCAAGAATTTTCAAAATTAGATTCCCAAATAAAGTATTCAGTAAGATTTTAGCAATATATTTGGCATTCAGTCTCCAGGATAAAATAAGGTACACATCTATTGTGGGAGAAACCCAATGCATGAGGCACCGGGTCTGCATGTTCTTTGCTACCTCGAAGGGAGGGTAGCATCCCCAGTTGGAGCCTATGTTATCACTAGAAGAATTTCTTGGAAGCCCAGTCTTGAGATTTGGTAGGATGCTAAATCGGTATAAGAAGCATGATAGGTTAGAAGCCAGGGTCACATCTGGTGGGTAGGGAAACAATTAGTGGATATCTAAGGGTGATAGGATCCAACAGGTCATAGATCATGGGCTCCGCCAATCAAAGGTCATGGAGCACATCGGGCCTAGAACTAGTGCGAAGTTTAAACTCTTGAGGGTGGACCGATAATAAAACCATGGTTTCGCATTGAAGCTACGTGGCATCTCCAGACACATATTGGGAGGAAAAGTGGGTAAGCGCAAAACCACTCAACCACGCCCCAATGTCACGTGTCCTAATATACACTACTACATATTGAAAAATTTGCGACAACCACTTGAGATGAAAGTACTCTTTCGTCGCAACATGCAAGAGAAAAATTTCAATTTTTCTAAATCCACCCCGTATTCATCGCTATCTCGACTCATGTACTTTGACTAAATTAATATGGTCAACGTTCTTTGCAAGAGAAATGATTGACCTAATGTTAAAATTGACAGTTAAAAATGACAAATAAATAGGTAAAAAAAGGAAATATTTTTAGGTCACGTTCGTCGCAATTGCGACGATTGTGACCTAAAATTGGACTATATATATTTGACAATTTAAAGATGTTGCGACAATCTTTCTATAACAACGATGGTTCCGAAAGGGTATTTTTGTGTAGAATAATGTCGCAGAATGTTGTTAGAGGTGGAGAAAAAAGTAAAGCGGGTGAAAAGGGTGATGGTAGATGTTATTTCCCTTGTAAAAGATGTTGCCTCATACGTCTCGTAAGAATTTTAATAGAAACAAATACAAAACATTGTAGGAAATATGGGCACATTGATGGCGGATAAAATGAATATCGTCCCATGGTAATTTGCTATATATTCATTATATTTTTTATTTTGGCAATTTTATATAAAATTATATATATATATATATATATATATTGTTTGAATGTTTGTTATAGTATACACTAATTTTGCATGATTGTTTGTAATTATAAACTTAGAGTTTCCCTCTAACTTTCCACATAATATTGCACCAAGTATTAGTAGAAATGATGTTGTACAAGCTGAGGAACATCATCATGACCAAGCAAATGAGCATCTCATGGAAGAAGATGATGGGACAAATCAAATGATCCAATATTTGTTTTCGTAGCCAGATGAGGATGGGGAAAATGCTGGTATTTATGATGAACCTCTATTAGAAAAGGCAAATAAATGACTTTATGAAGGATCAAGAGAAAATCTTCTCTCCACTACATTATTGCTAGTGAACTTAAAGGTTATGAATAATTTGTCGAACACTTGTATGACACAGATACTAAGGTATGTAATATTTTTCATCTCATATTATACATAAATGTTGATTTTTTTCTATTTGTTTTTAGTGTTAATTAGTGTGTAAAATAAGAATGCAATTTTTACAATTAATATTCTTATATTAACTAGTTATTTGTTATGTTGTAGATTGTTAGGTGAATTTTTCTTACCATCGTCAAATATTTTACCTTGCACATATCAAGGTTTGCATGCCATTATGAAAGACATTGGAATGGATTATCAAACTATAGATGCATGTCCTAATGACCATATTATATATTATGGACAACATGCTTTGAAAACCGAATTTCTGCAATGTCTTATCAGTAGATATTGAACCGATCAAGTAACAAGAAGGGTGCCTTGAAAGGTTCTTCTTCATATTCCCATAATTCCATGTTTGCAGTGATTGTTCAGGTGTGAAAGCATAGCACAATTTATGGATTACCATGCATGTAACAAAATTGGAGATGGTGTTCTTTGAATGCCTGCCGATGGTTCTGCATTTAGGGAAATTGAGGAAAAATGGGCAGATTTCAAAGATGAACCTCATAATGTTAGGCTTTCATTGGCAGCTGATAGTGTTAATCCATTCAGAGAGATTAGGTCTATTTACTCAGTGTGGCCTATTTTTGTTATCAACAATAACATTCCTCCTTGGATGTCAATAAAGAGGGAGCACATAATGTTGACAATGATTGTTCCAGGTATTTGTTTACATTCATTTTTTGAATTTAATATCTTCATTTGTTTCAATTTTTGCATAATATATTTTGTTTATTTGTTTAATTATATATAGATTACATAATATCATTCCTATAGTAATTATGTTTAATTTCAAACAATTAGGTAAGTACCAGGTTAAAGATATGAATGTATATATTGAGCTTCTTATCGACGAGCTACTAAAGTTATGGGATAACATCACAATGTATGACATATGTAAACCAATTGTGGAGAAGAAATTTAAATTCTGTGGAATACTTTTATGGACAATTCATGATGCCCCTGGACTAACACATTTTTGTGGTATGTAGCATTCTAATATTTCTCTTTAATA
>JASDQU010881146.1:20633-34493 GCA_032191745.1 Picea mariana | reverse complement strand
TCCCGATAGCTCAATTTGTTAAGGTGTGGGTTTCATTTGCTAGGTGACTCGAGTTCAATACCTTTACGGTAAGTTTAGTTGGGAGGAGACACCCAAAAATCCATCCATGTTAAGGGTTGGTGTGGCCCACACTGGTTGTGATCCTTGGGTGATTTTGACGACTTAGATGCCCCTAGGTTGTGGTTTCTTAGCCAATGGTTAAAAATTCTTGCCCAACAGGTTACATGCACATTTCTAACAAACACACACACACATATTCATTTATTTCTTATCTTTTATTTATTTTTCATTTTATTTTTATTTTTGTTTTTCATATTCTTTCCCTAAGTCCTAGATTGTATATTTCTATATTATTTTTCTTATTTAATTTCATTTTAGTTTCATTTAATGTTTAATTTCATTTTTTCATTCCCCCCCCCCTCACCCATTGGTCTTCAACTTAATATTTCATTAAAATTCTTCCTAGGATTCTTCCCATTGGGCTTCATCTTCATTCTTTAAGTTTAATTCCCATCGAGAATTACCATTAGGACAACCTCGCTACTTTTCTGAGAATCTCCTCCTCCCCTCCTCCCRAATACCTTTAGAACCTATTTGAATATTTTATTAATATCTCAAGACTTATCACATCGAGATCGAGATTTACGTTTACCTCTCAGAATCAAGCCATCATGAATTTTACCTCTCAGAATCAAGCCATCGGGAATTACTAACTCATCAGAGTCAACTTTCTCCCCTCTTCCCGATAACCTCTTTCTCATCAGAGTCAAGTTTCTCCCCTCTTCCCGATAACCTCTTGGACTCTGACCACCACGATATATTATTTAATATTCATAAAAAATCCTAGCCATAGGGAAGCCAAGCCATTGGGATGGATCCATCGGAAGGTTTTACTTGTGACCTCGATAGCCTATTGGGATTGAGCCATCGAAAATGAACCTTATACTTTTTAATTATATTTAATCATAGATATATTTTGGGTTTTATTATTTTATGAATTGATGATTTCACATGGGTTGGGGAGTAATTTTATTATTTTTATTTATTAATTTTGATTTTACATAGATTCTTTTAATTAATTTTATTATTTTCCTATTTTCACTAAGGTTATTGGCCAAAATTACAACACGAGCCCTAGGTCTTACGCCTCCTCTAAGTCCTTAAAAAAATCAAGTAAGGGGGATAGAAACTATATAAACCATTTAGTCTTAAATTACCTCATGCATGCAGTATAATGATTTTCAGATTGAAGATCGATGGTTCAGATTCCCTCATGAGAAGATCAAGGGATGTTGAGTGCCTAACTTCAAAGGGACATATCTAGAGCTATAAGAGTCAAAATCAGGCCTAGGATACCTAGTTGGAAAGATATTGAGCAGGAGAATGCATTGAAAGAGGACTCCAGGCTAGATTGGTGATGAAAATTCCTATAAAATGTAAATATTGGAAGGTCATGAATTTAATGGAAAACTCAACGTGCAGTGTTCAAACGAACACATCTTAAGCTACATAAGAAGAAATTAGTCCAATGATAGCTTGTCAGAAACATAACAGATAGAAGAACATGATGGCACAACAAATATTAACTGGTTGATGGTGGAAATTCTCAGAAAATTTTGAAAATAGAAGAGGCCCAAATTTAATTAGAAATGGGTTGTGCAATATTTAGGCAGACATATCTAGAGGTATAGGAGTCAAAATCAGACTTGCAAGAGCACATTAGAAAGATGAATTAGATAAGAATAAGTTGGAGTGATCTTATTCAACAGATTGACATTGGAAATGCCCCGAATAACTTGATGAAAAAAAGAGGACACTAGCAAGTAGAGTTAATGATATTTTTAAAAATATCACTCATGAACAACATATAAAACGAAAATAACTAGTCAACAGTCTCTTCAACTTCTGTTTATAACACTTACCTATTCATTTACGAAAAAGTAAGAGAAATTTGAAGCGTAAAATGAAAAAACAAAGGGAAACAATATGAACAATCACATGAACTGAGAAGTCTCTCTTATCTTATAAAAGAGAACTCATTCAATGTAATAAGGGACTTTTATGCCTGTTGTCTAGACTGAGAATACTTTTATTTCTGGATATATGAAGAGCAAATGGGGGTTTTGAAGTCATAACTGTTATAAAATGTGTTTGGGACTACTCCACTAATGTGTTTGTTATTTGATTTTTTTTTTCTGAGTGATGATCATATGAACTATTTCTATGCTTAGTATTTGGAATGCTTATGTTGTTGTGATTTATTCTGAGTACATGGATGAAGTTGCAAGTTTTATTTGCAACTATTTGTGATAATATCTGTAATATTATTTTTTTAACATATTTTTGGCTACTATGAACTATTTTTGTTGTCAAAAATATCATTTTAAACTATATTCATCTATTAGTTTTGCTCCTACCCAGGATAGGTTAGATGTTATGACCCCAAGGGGGACATATATAGGGCTAAATGTATATGATATGACACCAAGTGGGGGAATATATGGGGCTAAATGTATATGTAAGATGTAAATATATGTGTAATAGGGTCGGCCTAATAGTAAAGGGGCTTCATGTGTAGTATGTGAATAGGTATATACATAAATCATGTATTCATTACTATGACAAGTGAATGGTGATGTATGAATGTATTTGGTTATGTGGAAGATGTTCTTATATTATTTAAGGATTTATTGTGTGACTTATCTATCTTGGAGTTGTGATCCATCTCACATTCTATACATGATGTGTACTTATGTTCTTTTATGATATTTTAAGCATTTGGTTCATTAAATTTGGTATCAGAGCATCGATACTAGGGTTTTTCTTCCTTAAGAAAGTCGTCTTGGAATTATCGCTATAACATTTTTTTTGGGACACTTCAGAAAGAAAAACTTGGAGGATATTTAGAAGACACAACAGAGTACCTGTGGCATGAATTTAAGCTTTTGGGTCATTGTAATTTTGGAGATACTCACTGTGGAAGATAGGGTTTTTGACTAGTCCTTTAACTAGTCTCAAACAAGTGTTCCGAGTAAAACAATCATATCTTCTTCATAGAGGATCCAAATTCCATGAGACTAGTTGCATTGGAAAGAGGACAAGCCACAATATTTTTTTTACAATTTTCAAAATCAGATATCAAATATTGGGCATGTGGAATTCTGTACAAGTTCACTCTCCAGAATAGGCCAAAATTCAGAAAGGTTTGAGAAAGTTACCATAACTTTAATTTTGCACACCCAATTTTGGTCAGACCTATGGAAATGCAGAGAAGAAATTTCAGATTTACTGGTCAAAATTTCAGATTCATAGGGGCCAAAATTTCATAAATACATCAGAAGGAAGGTTGTCCAGAAGGAAATACTCCAAATCAGGGTTTCAAAGGCATGTTCACTTAAAACTATCATAAATTTTTATTGGAATATCTGATTGAGCTGATTCAAAAGCCATTGGAAAGAGAAAACATAGAATATTGCATTGGAAGAATGACTATAACTATTTGAGATCATTATTCCAAATATATTGAGGTTGTAAGTTGAGGGTTTGGGTTAGACCTTAATTAAGATTCAATGGAAATACCTCACTTTAGTGGAAATGAAGATAAAGATGAAATAAATCCCAAGGAATGGTTGAGGATGGTAAAGAAAATTGACTTGAGTCCTTGTAGGGAATCTCTTTGTTTTTTGGGGGAAGCTTCTAATTGGTGGAATAACTTTGATGAAGATACTAGATTCCACTCCACATGTAAAAAATTTAAATAACTCTTCTCAAATAAATGGATCAAGGATAAAAAAAAATGAAGGAGATGCATAACATTCAAGTGGAATTAAAGTAATCAAAATAAAATGTCTCCAAATTGCAAAAGGATAAAGAAGAGCTAAGAAAATATATGCAAATAAAAATGATGAGTTCACCAAGATGCAATCCCTTAATGAATCACTCATTAAGGGAGGTTAAGAACTTAAAATAAGAAAAGAGTTGCAAAGCAAAGTGGGAAAAGGATGTTTCAAGGGAATATTTGAAAAAGAAAGATGAAGAGGTATGTAGATTACAAAATCATAATAAAAAATTATTGGATGAGGCTAAGAGATTGAAAGAAGAAAAGAATAATTATCAAAATCAATAAGAAACTAGGATATTGGATATATATTATACCAAAATACTTGAAGAGGAAATTTTCAAGAAGGTTGAGGAATCCCTAAATACCGATGAGGTTAAATCAGAAATGCAATCCAGAATTTAAGAAGGACGTTAGAATTTGATAAATGGGGTGACATTTCAACTTCAAAAGGAGAAAGAAGATAAGATTCAAGAAGGTCACCATAAGATAGTTGAAGAAGTTAAACTCCATCTAGAAGATGTACATACAAAATATGATGGTATTATCTCCAAGTCTAGAGGAATCAAAGACCAAACAAAGATGATCGGGGATGACATTGTCTATGAGAAGAGAATAGATGAAATGGGTGTGCAGAGTGAAGAAAAACCATCAAATGTGAAACCATATCAACACCCTCATTGCCAGGAAAGATTTCAAGGAAGACAAGAAGGTTGATATCAACATTATCAAGGAACAAGATGGAATACTTGTCAATATTCATGGAACAAGACATCACAAAACCAATTTTCCACAAGCTATTATCAGAAACCAACAACAACTGCAAATTGGAGAAGCTTCAACAACAATACATGGAATCAAGGGAAAGAAAATTATGCAACAACTAGCCACCAAGTATTACGACAAAAAATAATTGAATTTGGATGGATGGATCATCATCAATGGAAAGAAGAAAGAAGGAACATTACAAAATCATATTACTTGGTTTCATCACATGTGAAGCCTTTAATTGCAAAGCTTTGAGGACAAAGATTTTTGAAGGAGGGTACTCTGTTATGACCCAAGGGGGGCATTTATAGGGATAAATGTATATGATATAACCCTAAGTGGGAGCATATATGGGGATAAATGTACATGTAATGTGTACATATATGTGTAATAGGGTTTGCCTAATAGTAAAGGGGCTTCATGTGTAGTGTGTGAATAGGTCTATATAGAGATAATGTATTCATTATTGTGACAAGTGAATGGTGATGTATGAATGGATTTGGTAATGAGGAAGATGTTTTCCTATTCTTTAAGGAGTTATTATGTAACTTATCTATCTTGGAGTTGTGCTCCACACTCACATTTTGTAGATGATGTGTACTTCTCTTCTGTTATGATATTTTAAGCATTTGGTTCATTACATTAGAAGTAGTTAGATTATATTAGTTTGTTTTTGTTTTAGATTAGATTTAGAGGTAATTAAAATTCAATGGGGGACAATTTGTTATCTTTCCCATATTTTGTCTTTCAATTCTTAGTGGCAACCGGGCCCACATACTGGTTGGAAACGCTACCCTAAATGACAGTAGGTATGATTGGGACCTGCCATCGAGTGTTCACCCTTACTTACTTGACAAGCTATTTGGACTTGTCAACTCCAAGATACAACCATTTCAGTCAGACCTAGAGGTATAAATCCTGATTACACCCTTTTAAAATTTTTACAAAGATAATATTTCATTTTTTTGTTTTTGTTTCTGAGTTGCTACTCTTTTTGGTTTGTGTATGCTCTTTTCCCTGCACTTTGTGCGATATCAAAAAATAAGAAATAGAGCATAAATTTATTTCTTGTCTGCATATGCTCTTTGTCGTGCGCTATGTGCGACCTCGATAAATAAAAGACAAAGGGAAAACTTGCATTTTTTGGGTAAGCTAACCAAGATCTAACCCTTTTTTTTGTTGAGAAGTGAAATTTTGTGGGTGTGTGAATGCATGAAAATAAGTTTTTATTGAGCATGCACTCCAAGGATGTCTTCCACAACAAAAAAAACAAGCCCCAAACATCTTTATTAAGACTATAATAAGTTTTTCAATAGCTCACTTGGTTGAAAGTTATTTCACTTAGTAAGAGGTATTGAGTTCAAGTCTCTTTTTTGTTACTTTTTTTTGAAAAAGTTCATGCATTCATTGTAAAGTGCATTTCACTTAATTATACAAGTGAATCACTATTAAATAAATTTAATATTTTGTTTTAAGTTATTTTTTGCATGCAAATTTCATTTACAAAGTAACTTCATTGTAAAAGTGATTCTCACTTTCCTATAAAAGTGGGTCAATTCGTGAGTAACTTATTTAAAAGTGATCTTATAGGGACAGTTAGATAAGGAGGAGAATCACCACATGGACCATATTCTACACGTGGATCTTTGGTTATTGTTCATGCCTTCTTTTTTAAAGGGCATAAATTTCACATCCGAAGTTCGTTTTCAATGTTGTTTTTTATAAACAACCTATTTTTTCGAGAGCTTTCCATCTAGACCATCAGTTTCATATTTTAAATCCATATTCTCTGCATATTTCAATATGGCTTCTCCTAGTGATATTTTTCTTACCAACACCAACTACTTCTCATGGAAATTCCATATGGAAGATTTACTGAGAAGTAAAGGATTGTACCAGATTAACTTGGGAAAAGAACAAGAACCCACTGAGGATGAAAATAAATTCAAATGGGATAATAACAATGATGAAGCACCTGGACTAATTGGAATGTCCATTTCTCCTAATTTAAGGTTTCACCTTCAAGGACTTAATGCCCCTGATGAATCTTGGGAAAAGATTGAAGTTGTGTTTGGTAAACATAGTATTATTCAAGCCCACCAATTGGAAAATCACTTAATGAATTTAAATTGAAATGATTGTCCTTCCATTAAAGATTACTTATCTAAGTTCAAAACACTTAGAATTTTATGTATAGAATGCAACCTAGATCTGAAGGAAGATCAATGCATATATTCTATTCTTGCTAAGCTTGGTAGTGCATATTCTATTTTTTTTATCTACCTTTTATGCCACTAGAGAAAATCTAGCGAGTTATTATAAAAAACCCTCTCATGAGTCTTTTTGTGATGCTATGATTCGAGAGAAAGATAAGCTTGTGAAACTTGGATTTATTAGCACTGCAGATACATCCAACAAAGCCTTTGTCATCCAATACAAAGAAAAATACAAGAATCCCAAGAAGCAACATCCTCGCTACAACAAAATTCAAAATAATTGTCCCAAACCCTCTTCGATAGCTTCTACTCCTAATGGTGACAAAAGAGAAAAATATAAAAATTAAGAAGAAAGACAAACATTGCAACTTTTGTGGGAAAGATGGTCATGTGGAGTCTAAATGTCTTAAACATTTGGAAGCCTTAGAAGTGGGGATGTACAAGCACAACATCAATATTGATTCTTCTTCTTCTTCTTCTCATGAATATGCACTTTCTATTTCTAGTTTCTCCTTCAATGCAACTTCTACTACTTCTTCTAATGAGTGGCTTATTGATTATGGAGCATCTTATCATATGGCTAAGGATAAAGACATATTTTCTTGTCTTAATGAATGTAACACCAAGAAAATATTTGTTGGTGATGATAGATCTCTTAGTGTTGTAGAGTCTGGAATAGTTCAGGAAGATAATGGTCATTTCGATGATGTATTATGTGTTCTAAGTATTTCCTACAACCTTCTATTAGTGTATCAGATCACTCATTTAGGTGAAGGTAAAACCATAGAGTTTTCACCTCACCAAGTTGTTATCAAGGATTTAAAATATACTAAGCATGTCCTCACAAATGGAATTGGTGATTATATTACTAGGTTGTATGTCAAGTTTGACAACTTCGAGTCATCTTCTTTTCCATCAATTTTTGTTGCTCATAGCGATGACTTGAGCAAACTTTGGCATGAGTGGTTTGGTCATCTAAAATATCACTAACTGCAAGAACTACGTAATCTACACATGGTTATTGCAATTCCTCTTGTTTCTTGCAGAGATGGTGTTTGTGTCGGTTGTGTTCTTGACGAACATTATCGGGACAATTTTGATAAACGTTCCTCTTGGCATGCCTCGACCCCTTTGCAACTTGTTCACAGTGATTTGTGTGGTCCAATTTCTTCTCCTTCTTTTTATGGGTGAAAGTATTTCTTAACTTTAATTGATGGCTTCTGCAGACAGACTTGGGTTTACTTCTTAAAACTTAAGAGCGAAGTGTTTCACAAGTTTTTGGCCTACAAGGCCCTTGTAGAAAAACAATCTAAACATCAACTCCAAAGGTTAAGAATAGATAATGGAGGCGAATATGCAAAAAATAAATTTACAAGTTATTGCACTGCACGAGGCATTCAAATGCAACATATTGTTCCATATACACCACAATAAAATGGTGTTTCTGAAAGAAAGAATCACACATTAAAATAAATGGCTAATTGTGTGATCCAATCTAAATGATTAAGTCTTCATTATTGGACGAAATCCATTAACTGTTCAAATTACATACTAGATCGCACTCCCACAAAGGCTCTAATAAATATAACACCGGAAGAAGCATGGAATAAAATTAAGCCAGATGTAAGCCACTTCCATGCATTTGGAAGTGTAGCATAGGCTCACATTCCTAATGAGAAAAGGAAATATTTACAACCTAAAAGTGAGAGGTGTATTTTTTTTGGATATTATGAATATGTCAAAGGTTACGTACTTCTTAGCTTGCGATCCCAATTCGATGTTTGTGCCTTCTTCGACCTGCGAGCCATATTCGACGTTTGTGCCATATTATGTTCCTATTATGGTTTCTTATTCTTGAGATGATGACAATGATGATGAAAATCCACCTCCACCTACTCACCTTCCTCTAGATGAGTCCATTGAACATGAACTTGCACCAACACCACTGCTTCCTATATGGGTCCATTCAACATGAGAAGTAGCTAGTGATTTTGTCGGTGATCCTTCAGATCAACGTCGAACTTGTTCACAATTCCAATGAGCCTCTTCTCTTTTGGATCAAGTTTTAGAGACTCGTGATCTAGAAACATTTGCAGAAGCTTTAGGTCATCTAGATTGGGACACATCAATTAATGAAGAGTATCACTCTTTAAATGAAAATGATACTTGGGATGTTGTACCTCTTCTGAAAGGAAGAAAACTTTTCAGATGTAAATGGGTGTACATAACTAAGTATGCATTAGATGGAAGTGTTAAAAGACATAAGGCCTGATTAGTTCCCAAAGGGTTCTCTCAAGTTGAAGGCATTGACTATAATGAAACCTCTGCCCCCATAGCTAAAATGAAGTCCATCTGCCTTGTTCTAGCCCTTGTTGCCTCACATAAATGGGAGGTCCATCACATGGATGTTAAATCTACCTTCTTACATGGGGATTTGCAAGAAGAAATATGAATGGAACAACCTCTTGGATATGTCTAGAATGAATCTAGCCTTGTTTGTTGCCTTAATAAATCTCTTTATGGTCTTAAGCAAGCTCCCCGAGCTTGGTATGCCAAAATGGACAAATTTCTTTTGGATATCATATTTTCTAGATGTCATTGATAGTCCTAGTTATTTATGTTGATGACCTTATCCTCATTGATAGTGACCCAAATTTTTTAACCCATGTGAAATCCAACCTTAAAAATAAGTTTGAAATGATAGACTTATGCTACCTTCATTATTTCCTTGGCCTCCAAGTATTGCAAACCAAGGAAGGAATATTTCTTTCCTAGTCTAAGTATGCTTGTGACCTTCTTCTCTGCTTTCACATGGATCATTTTAAATGAGCCCCTTCTCCCTTCCAGTCTGGAGTCAAAATTGTTTCCACTTGTACTTCTCCTAAAGTTGATGCCACCTTGTATCGACAATTAGTTGGTAGCCTCTTATGTTTGACTCATACATGTATGGATATTTCCTTTGGTGTTGGTCTTTTTTCCCAGTATATACAAACACCCCATGAAAGCCATTGGAAATCAACTAAAAGGATACTTCAATATGTACAATGTACAATTAAGTTTGGGATACATTACTTTTTAGGGGGGACTCCTTTGTCAGTTAGTTCCATTGATTCAGATTGGGCCGATGACCTTGATGATTAGAAGTCTACTGCAGGTTATGTTTTCAACCTTGGTTTTGGACTTGTCACTTGGGCCTATAAGAAACAATTGGATATTTMTATTTGTTCAACAGAAGTAAAGTATCGAGCAATGGTTAAMAAAAGTCAAGAAGCCTTGTGTGTTTGACATATCCTTTCATATTTTGGATTCCAACAACAACATTTGACCACCCTTTGGTGCAACAATCAGAGTGCCATCAAGCTCACCAAAGATATAGATCAATATTAACACAACAAACACATCGAGCTACACATGAACTTCATCTGAAATCTCATTCATGATCAAGTTATTGAAGTGTTGTTTTTGCCTACAGAATATCAAGTTGCAAACATTTACACAAAGTATTTTACTGAAGCAAAATTTTCCAAGCTTCGATTTATGTTAGGAGTTCAAGAAGTTGTCATTAAGGGGGGATAGTTTAAGGCCTGGAGCACCAATCCCAGATGTGCTCCCTCTTACCAACAAATGAACAATATACAATTAGACAGGTAGGACGCCTGACACACATGAAGACACACTATCTTTATATATCGAGCAAGGCAGGGTCACCTTGGGCATGTGATGCACCAATGAGAAACTTGACTGAAATGTGACATACATGCTAGTGTATGGCTTGAATATTTGTGACACAAACTAAGGTGATTGGTTAGTTGAATAGGGTTGTGGGTGGATACTTGGGTGCATCACCAAAATAAAAAGTTGGCTAAGACATGGGTGGGTGCACCTAGACGAGTCGACATGACTAGGATAAGCGATGCGCTCACCCAAATGAGGGGTCGATTGGATGGATGGGTGCGCTGGATGAAATATTCATTGATCATCCAAATGAAGGAATGAGGTGCTTGGTGGGTCAGCTAGGAAAGCCTCTTGATCATTCCCACATGGGAGTTCATCCCAACCTTGCAAAAGAGCGCGACACATGGAACATGTTGGTTCACCAACATGATTCATTTGGGAGCCAACATAGAAAAGGACAAGGAGGCGAGTCTCCACAAAAATCAATCAACGAATTCAGAGAAAGAAACTAGACCAAGGAAATATAGTCACATGGGGTGACTTGACTGAGGCTTGTTAAGTTGGGCGATCAACGACACATTTGACATAAGGTGCAAAAGGGGAAAACCAAAGTTTTGGGTGAAGGTAGAGTTTTAGATAAGTTTGTGGTGGGTCTGATCCAGAGACAATTTTTGACACATAGGCAAAGGTGCAACACCCACTACAGGAATGAAGGTAGAGACATTGGTTGGTTAAGTATTAGGTCTTGGGAATGGAGATATGAAATTGGAAGGGTGCACAAGGTGTGATACAATTTTGTGACGATGACAAATGCAAGTCTGGGAAAATAAGTTGTATCACATAAGTTTATGATTTTATATCTGTGGGGCAGACTCTCCTTGTAAGTTTCTTTGGTGCAACATGAGCTACTCGCTTGGAACACTTGTTGTAATCATTCATTATAACCTGTAACTTGTACTTTGGGTGTCAGGACAATTTGTCTCCTGAATCTTTACACATATATTATTATGTACATTGCACATACTTGGTACTTGTGAAATTGTCTAAGTGTTGAGTGCATATCATAATTGAATTTGATAAATATTCTAAGTGTTAGGCATAGTCTGAGATAAGTACACTCGAGTTGGTCTCTACACCGAGTTGGAAAAGTTGTGGTGTCACGCAGCTCCTCAAGCCACCAGATGACTTGGGTGATCTCAAGTTTGTTCCACCCTGGGCACTGACTATGAGGGTGCTACATATGGTATCAGAGTATAGTCTATTGTAGAATTTGAATAAATTCAGTGGGTTTGTTCATAATAGTGGTGAAACAAAAAACTTGAAGATAGGTAGGTTCGTAGCAATGGTTTTGGTGAGTTGCTCCTTGGCAAGGGTCCGATCATGAACTAAGAAGGTAGAAAAATAGGGTATCCTCRTTGAAGAAGTCGGAAAAAGGTTTCACAAGGTTGGATAGTCTAAAGGGTTGCCTTAGAGGCAATCAAGCATAGGTTGAAACCTATCTATCACTCACCCATGGACGAGAGTAGGTGATCACTGAAATGGTTGCATATTTAGTAGATTGTAGGTTAGAAATCATCGAACAATCCATAGGGAGTTTGAATGGAAAGAGGCGTGTGATGGGAGAAAAAAGTGACAAACATATGATGAGGGAGGTGTCAAAGGATAGGGTAATACAAGACCTTAAGGAGGGATGGTAGATGGACATAGAAACAACAATTAAGAGCCTAGAGAATATCAAAGGGATCGTCGCACAATGGGATTTGTGGGATAAAAGAATGAAGACTCTCTTAGGGGACGATGAAGTATGTTAATTCCCAAGGCCATACTTGTCTAGGAAGAAGGAATCTATGACCACCGATACCCCCATATTGAAACAAATTGACATGTTTGTGGACATCCTATCCACCATATGTGATATCTTTCAAAAGAACCACTTCACCAAGTATTGTCCAAAAATGAAGGAGGTCGAGATGGTTTGGATGAGTCCAACCAAGGATGAACCAAGACATAAGGCCCACTTCCATCACAAAATTTATTAAGTAAGGGGGAAGTGACTCAACTTTCATCATTGGGTGTACTCAAGGAGGAGGTCACTCGGTGTGAACAAGGGGGATTTGTTGCGACGAAGCAATAACCGGGAACCACAAACGTTGTGAAATATCTCTTTGTGGAGACCCATGGTGAAAGTGACTATCCATAATAAAGGAAGGAAAATCGGTTGACCCAGAAGGATGAGTCCCAACAAAGGACAAACAAACAAAATCCTAAAGTTTCGGTGGGAGCAGTTTGAACTCGACATCCTTCAAAGGAAGCATTGGAGGCATTGAGTGCATTATTGGAATTCATGAAAGATAGGGAGATGAGTGGTGACACTTCGCAAAGCAAAGGAAAGGCATAATTTTTTTTGTATATCCAACGATATCTGAGTTGAAGGTTGTGGAACTCGTAAACACCAACACAACACACAACTTCATAAGAGAAGGAACTGCCAAGTCACTTCACTGTAAAATAGAAGTTGACATAGGTTAGTATAAGGTAGTCAACTCTGTGGTGGGACAATCGACAGGGATAGTTTGTTCAACACCTATGAGAATAGTTGGATGGTTTGGCAACTAGGATTTGGTAGTTTTCCCGTTGGATGACCATGCAATAATCTTGGGACAAGAATTTTTCAAGACTTCCCAAGTAGTCCCCTTGATTTCTAAGAATCACTTGGTCTTTTTGGATGAGGCCAGAGTATCAAGTGTGCCTATAGTAAGAGAGAGTAAACTCAGGTGGAAGCCAAGAATTTCAATGATCAAGATGATAGAGGAGATTAGTGAAGTTGATGCACCTCTTCATACGATGCAACAAACAAAGAAGGATTTGCATGATATTTATTTGAGTAGCATAGGTGGAAATAAACGAAGTTTGGTAAATGTGGGGACTTAAACGAAATTCGTCATTAGAAGGATGGGCCAAGAGCATGTTCAAAAGACATTGCAAGAGATAAAGTTCACAAAAACCATTGCCACTCTCATGGAGAGTGTCGAACCATGCACTCAATCAAAGTCACCACAAGATCCAAAGTGTTGCAGAGGAAAGACCAGGTTCTTACTTGGAGCAATCAAGCAAATTGACATAACTGAGGAGGGTGCATATGAATCCAATAATTTTGACTTGGAGGATGAGGTAGAAGAAGTGGGGAGGAAGGATCATAATCCCACATCAATCGTTAAATTTTGCAGGAATACCATGGGAATATATGACTTCTAGTTGACAACAGAATGACTCAAACAATTGGAATGTTCGCCAAAGGAAGTTAGATTGACCTTGAGGTATCTATGAACTGAGCATACGTCAGACAAAATTTTTTCCCATAAC
>JASDQU010881145.1:858-20434 GCA_032191745.1 Picea mariana | reverse complement strand
GATTCCTAGAGCTCATTCATTCAAATGTATGTGGCCCAATGCCATCATCCTCGATTAGTGGGTATGTATATTATGTATCATTTATTGATGATTATTCTCGTAAGACCTGGGTATATTTTTTGAAATCTAAAGATGAAGCGTTGAACAAATTCAAGGAATTCAAATCCTTGATAGAGAATATTTCTGAAAGAAAGATTAAGATACTCAGGTCAGATAATGGAGGATAATATACCTCAAAAGAGTTTGTGAACTTCTGTAGAGATGTTGGAATCAAGAGGGAACTCACTACTCCCTATAATCCCCAACAAAACGGTGTAGCTGAATGAAAGAACAAAACGATAATGGAAGTTGTGAAGACCATGATCCATGATCAAGATCTTCCTATGTGTTTATGGGCAGAAGTAGCAATGGCAGTTATATATGTGCAGAACCGATTGTCCCATAGTGCACTTTGGCTCAAGACCCCAGAAGAGATGTTCATCTGAAAGAAGCCAGAGGTAATCCATCTCAAAATATTTGGCTGCCCAGTATTTATTCATACACCGAAAGAGAAGAGAAACAAGATGGAACCTTCAGGAAAGAAGGGAATATTTGTTGCATACTGTGAGGTCTCGAAGGCCTTCAGAATATATATACTAAGTCACCATCACATTGAGATCAGCAGGGATGTGACCTTTGATGAATATGCAGCGCTCAAGAAATCAAGAAGATGCCATCTTGAAGAAGTATATGAAGAGGAACCTATAATCCCCAGAACTATAGTGAGGGAGGTTCCCAGAGCCACAGAACCGATGAGGGATGTCGTAACTTCCCCTGATGAGGAAATTCTAGAAGACCATGATATATTATAAGTTCAAGAACCTCCTCAGATGACGATCCTCCATAAAATAAATCCATCTTGGGCTGGAGAGATTATTCAATATGGAGAGAAGTATGGTGTTCCCGAAGGAACTACGAGAAAGGTGAAAAGACCAAAGCCATTCTCCAGTTATACAACTTTGATGTGTGATCATCTAGAGGAGGAGCCTACCTACTTTGAAGAATCCATTAGAGGAAATAATGGCCAGATGCCATGATAGAGGAATACCAATCTATAATAAAGAATGAAGTATGGGAAATAGTTCCTAGACCAAAGAGTAATGATGTGGTGTCGTCCAAATGGCTCTTCAAAATAAAACATGTTGTTGATGGAAGTATTGAGAAATATAAAGCAAGATTTGTAGCTCGTGGATTTTCTCAAAAAGAAGGCATTGACTATGAAGAGACATTCACTCCTGTAGCCAGAGACACTTTGATTAGAACCATCATAGCCCTTGCAGCTAAGATGAAGTGGAAGCTGCACTATATGGATGTAAATACATCTTTCATAAATGGTTTCATTGAAGAGGAAGTGTATACAGAGCAACCTCAAGGATTTGAAGTTGAAGATAGGAAGTCTGATGTTTGCAGGTTGAAAAAAGCATTCTACAGATTGAAGCAAGCTCCTAGAGCTTGGTATGTCTGAATAGACAACTTTCTGACGAGCTTGGGATTTACCAAGATTAAAGCAGATTCTAACCTCTATTTCAAGGTTATGAATGATGAGCCAGTAATATTACTCCTATATGTGGATGACTTATTCTTAATCAGAGAAGAAAATCTCATCACTGAATGTAAGAAGAGACTTTCCTCAGAATTTGAAATGAATGACCTTGGCCTAATGCATTATTTTTTAGGTCTTCAGGTATGGTAGAGTCCATAAAGTATCTTCCTTAACCAAGGGAAGTATGTAGTACAAATCCTGAAGAGATTCGACATGTTGGAATGCAAGTCCGTGAATACACCCATGGAAGCGAAGCTGAAGCTGTTGGTCGACACTTCATCAGAATTTATCGATGCCACACTGTATATAGAGATTATTGGATCAATGATATACCTAATGAACACAAGACCATACATTTGTTTTTCCGTGAACACCTTGAGTCAGTTTTTGGTAGAACCCAGACATGTTCACCTAGTGGCTGCAAAACATGTGATGAGGTACCTTAAGGGTACAATAGATTGTGGTCTCAGCTATGATGGAGATCATGATTTCACATTGAGTGGATATACTGATGCAGATTGGGTAGGAAGTGTTTCTGATAGGAAAAACACTTTAGGATGTTGTTTCAGTTTGGGATCAGCCATGATCTCGTAGCAGAGTAGGAAGCAATCTAGCATTGCTCTCAGCACAACGGAAGAAGAATACATTGTAGCATGTTCTGCCAGCTGTGAATCTATATGGCTTCGAAAGTTGTTGACCAACCTATTTGACCTAGAGATGGAAGAAACCATGATCCTATGTGACAACCAGAGCTGCATAAAGATGACAGAGAATATTGTATTCCATGACAGGTTGAAGCACATAGAGATCCAATATCATTACATCCGTGACATGGTGCCGAGAGGATCCCTAACACTCTAGTACGTTAGCATGGATGAACAAGTTTCTTATGTGTTGACCAAGCCTCTATCTCATGTAAAGTTTGAGCACTTTCGAGATAAGCTTGGTATATTCCAAAAGTACCTTCCTTGAAAGGGGGAGTAGTTGTTGTGATGAGACACATCTTGCTTCCAGCTTCAGTGTTGTGACGTAAAGCAAGAATATGTGATGAGACTAGTACTGTTCTTCCGACTTGACAGCTGCGATGTAAAGCCAGTCTAGTATATTGCTTCCAACCTGATGATTGTGATGTAAATCAAGATAATGTGATGAGACTAGTAGTGTGCTTCCGGATTGACAACTGTGATGTAAAGATAGTCTAGTATATTTATTCCAACCTGATGGTTGTGATGTAAAGCAAGACAATGTGATGAGAATAGTACTTTGCTTCCGGCTTGACAGCTATGGCGTAAATCAAGTCTAGTATCTTGCTTCCAACCTGATGGTTGTGACGTAAAGCAATACGATGAGATGAGACTAGTACTGTTCTTCCGTCTTGATAGTTATGATGTAAAGCCAGTCTAGTATCTTGCTTCCAACCCAATGGTTGTCACATAAAGCAAGACGATGAGATGAGACTAGCATTGAGCTTCCAGCTTCACAATCGTGACGTCAAGCCAGTCTAGTATTCTTCTTCCATATTGATTGTTGGGACATAAAGCATGATGAGTTTCTTGCTTTCAGTTGACTGCTGTGACGTAAAGAAAGACTATGAGATGAGACTAGAACTATGCGTCTGACTTGACAACTGTGACATAAAGACAGTCTAGTATCCTGCTTCCAGCTTGATTGTTGTGACGTAAAGTAGGAGTTTCTTACTTCCATCTTGACTGTTGTGATGTAAAGCAAGATGAGCATTGTGCTTCTAGCCTTATAGCTATGACGTAAAGCCAATCCAATATTATGATGATGAGCCAACCTCATATTGTGATGATGATGTAATAGTTTTATACTCATACATATTGATGCAGATGATGATTGCATTCCTTTGAGAATGAAGATGATGCTGATGAAGAAAACTTCTGATGATTTATAGATACACCAGTCAATGTTCCAAGATGATATTGATGATGTTTTACTCTCACCCACTTATTTTTTTTTATGATGTTGCCCTCTCTCTCTCACATGATGTTGTTGAAGAATACCCTTCTTGTTAAGGGGGAGTGTTGAAATAATGTAACTGCAAAGTATATTCTTATTATTATTTGATATATTATTCATTGGATCAATCCCCATTGTGGATTGATCATGTTTTTTATTGTAAAAAGACAAAATCCCCTCTTGCGGATTGGTCATAATGTAATTTTAATAGGCAAAAGAAGAATTCAGACAAAAAATATATTTAAGAGGCCCCAAAACATAATAAAGGTTGTTATAACCACCTAGTTTCAGAAGTCGGCCCTGCCAGTGAAGAGACACTTCACACGTGCCAGATTTGTATAAATAAAGAGGTTAGCGCCTCACTTAGACAGACGCCTCACTTTCTCATTGAGAGACAAGTTTTGGAATTACAGTTGGAGAAGAGAGAGAGAGAGTGACGCATCTCTGGGAGAGGATCTTTTGTATTAGCTTGAGTTATCTCTTGGCATTGTATTGGCTATCTATAATAATGAAATTTTGTTGGGTTTTCTTCCCCTAGAGGGTTTCCTAGAATAAATGTTGTGTCTCTTGTGATTGTGTATTTCTAAGTGATCTTGTGGTATGCTATTGTTATCTATTGAAATGCAAATAACTATAATAATGCCTTAAACATTAACAGTGGGTGCGGAGGAAGTAAAAAGGGGGACCTATGTCAATTTTAAATCGGTTCCATTGGGAGCTCGACGAGTCATATGAATTGACATATTGAACAATCCTATATTGGGAGGTCATGATGGCCCCTCTTTGGCAGGAGAGAAGGAGGAGGTCATCACCAAATATTTTTTACAAATTTCAGCCATTGATTTTCTGTACTATGAAATTTATTCCTAAAGGAAAGTAGGGTTTTTGGTTGGTCTAGATTTTAGTCTAAAACAAGTGTTCTTGGGAAACCTATTGTATATGAGTCTACAGACCTCCAAATTCAGTGAGACATATTCCATTGGTTAGGGTAGTTACCTAAGGTTTACTGGTGCAAATTTCAATTTCTTAAGTTAAGACAGCGACACGTGGCAAGCCGTACAAGTTTGCTTTCCTGAAAGGGAAAAAATAAGCTCATCTTGAGAAGGTTATCATAAAATTAACTTGGAGAATCCAATATTGGTCTAACCTACAGGGTTGGAAATAAGACACATCATGCTACCTCATGAGGAAATTTTAGACTCATTAAGGGTTGAAATTAGAGAGCTACAATGAAATAAAGGTCGTCTAGAAGAACAATCTCCAAATCAGGGTTTTAAAAGGTGCATTTTTTTTCTTTTGGAAATTTCCATATCTTTTGACTAGAAGATCCAATTGGGGTAATTTAAAAAGTGCAATAAAGTGGAACAAAAGAAGTATCACATATATTTGGGAGAATCTTAGGTATTTTTAAATACATACTTATTTTGGTGTCTCTAAATGTAAGATTTTTTGTTACTTGTCATCCCTACAACCTAGGGACAGTGTAGTTTTTCCACGTACCTAGAGTATATCGGAAGGCCCATTTCGAACGGTTTCACATTAGACAAAACTAATACAGATTTGATATCCCATGAACCTGGTGTATATCGGGAGAACCCCTAGAATCCAAATACCAACCGAGTAAACCATTTGGTCATCTTGTTTCTATAGTACACTGAAAACAACAACCGCAGAGATCACTCTCTAGTACTTGCATATTCATATAGTATGGCTAAGAAAATGGTCAATTTTCCTTAGTTAGTTCCCTGAGATATATTGTACAAGTGCTATTGTTGGGCCCCACACATGTAATAGATAGCTATGGCACCCGACACTCCCTTGTTTGTGACGACCTGTACCTAATCCAATTAGGAAGTCCTACCTTGCAATGATACTTGGCCAACATGACACCAAAAAACAAAACTTCTACTTAAAATAATCCCTCGGATAGTCCTACTTGGTCTCTTGATGAAGGTGAAGAAACGTGCAAGGACATAGATGATTTACAAAATAAGGAAACAAAAAAATACCAACTATAAAGGATGATGGATTCAACTGAAGTGAAGATGGAAGTGATGATGGATACTCATATGGATGGATTAAAAGGGATATCATGGAAGGGTTCAAAAATATTCTAATAGAGAGGCCACCTTAAAGTGACAATGTATCCCATGAAATTCATGATGAGGACACAAGGAATATGAATCAAGACTAGAGAAACTCCTTCTTTGGGTTGAATACAACCCACTTTCCTAAGATCTATATGAGGAAGTTTGAGATCAAGGATCAAATCACATGGATATTGTAGATGGATTAGCTCTTTTATCTACACGATGAGCCACACACACAAAAGGTATGAATTACGTTGTTATATTTAGAACCTAATCAATTTGTGTGGTATCGATGGCTTTGTTCTTGAAAATCACTTGTCACGTGGACAATTTTCATGGAATATATGATAGCACACTATGAGGATAAAAGGAGAAATACCTTCTTCATCCAATTGATAAATCTAAATCAAAAGGGTTTAGTTGCATATTAGATTGATAATTTCCAAATATTGAATATAAAGTTAATAGATATTCCAAATCAACACCTAATTGATGTCTTCATAGGAAATTTAAAGGAGAAGATTCAACATGAGGTTCTCCT
The DNA here is from genome assembly GCA_032191745.1 of Picea mariana. NCBI lineage: Eukaryota > Viridiplantae > Streptophyta > Pinopsida > Pinales > Pinaceae > Picea > Picea mariana. The sequence goes on along the minus strand of JASDQU010881145.1, from coordinate 14,241 downwards.
TTGGGAACCTAAATCATTGAAGACTACATTCAGGGTGGAGAGAAATGTTGAAAGTAAAAATATGTCTATGGATAATAGAAGGACCACTCCTAACATATGTCGAGAGAATAATGTTCCTTCTTCGAAACCACCTCAACCTACAAGGTTTATGCAGCATCCCCAACAACCCAAGTCAGGGCATGTTACTACAATTCTATTTTTTCAAGCTATGATACCAATTTGTAGCATCCCAATTCATCCCAAGGTTGGTCCATGCCACCTTACACAAAGTCTCACTTTCATTTGCAGAAAACATCATACTTAATAAATTAAAAAAAAAATCTACTTTATGTTAACATACATAGAATTATGCAGAAATGTACAACAAACACACACATGTGTAACATACAACATGTAATTAAGAATATATAAAGAGTATTTGTATGCTTAATAAGGCCACCAATTTCTTGTAGACCTTCCACCAACTTCCCAGCCTTATACCACGCTGCTCCAAGTTATCAACAATGGGTCACCCACGAGCTGGGACTAAACTCCACCTAAGGTAAAGGGAATCCTAAGATAGGATGAGGTTACAAAGTCTCTAGGAAGGATTTTATCCCCAGGAGTCCACTCATGTCCAAATATTATAGTCCCTCATTCCACACATTCATGTCCCTCACCAGGGAGTGTTCCCCTTCTCTTCTCGACAGTCATTCGGCTACCCCACTCCGATTCCAGGGATTCAACAATAGGTCTGACAGGAAGTCTCATAGATCTAAAAATTACATGACGAACCCTCTAGGAAAAACACTTCCCCAATAACCTCTCTCACTTAGAGAGAGTTTCTCATAGGCCTGATAACCTGCTTCTTTAGTCATACTCATAGGCCAATCCAGTCAGGGTAATAATACCAACAAAATCGGGTATGGGCTTTGGTAATGATAGAAAGCCACACCAGTCAAGAAAAAAGAGTGGGAAGCAAGAAAAAATGGCTAGGGTATGATATGGCTTAGGAACTTCGCATTCATGATATCCTTCACATGATTAAAACTGGTTAGATTCACGGGGTTTGTAGTCTTCAGATATTGCACGATACCATAGGTGTGTGAATGTTGCACAGGTCAACTATGGAGGGGATGGCTGAGTGCGTGAGTCCATGAGTGAATGGGGAGAGATGCCAAACAAAATATTTACCACCACCTAAATTTGCATGTGACATGATTGACACATGGTTCTCTTGGATCTCAATTCTCTCCACTTGGGATTCATTCCCTCTTCAATGAGACTTAGGATAAAAAGATTTTCCTCACCATAGTCTTTAGGAAAATATAATATAATATTCTCTTTGGGTTAATCCCTCAATATTAGCCATTTTTCCTTAGTCTCCTAGCACCTTTCCTTTCCCTACCTAGCGGAGCTTAGTCCTTCATTTATTTTATTGTGGTCGGTCTACACGTAGTGATTTTATTTTTATTTTAATGATATGGATAATTACATATAAAAAAATAGGGTCACTGGCCTTAAGAAATCTAGGTTCTCTAGACTAATATTCACATAAGCCTCCCAACTTACAAACACTTGACTCACCAGCCTATAAACATAATTAAAATTCAATAGGAGCTCGAACTTTAGGTAGTACAATCCCCTCCCCTTATTTATGCACTATCTTCAGTGCATCATATTTTAATATTACAACAATATTTTCAAAAATCTTCAAAAATATGTGGGTATTTTGCCCGCATGCCCTCTTCGCGCTCCCAAGTGTTATCCTCAGGACAGTATCGAGTCCATTGGAACTTTACTATTTAGATGGCTCGATTATGAAGTTGTTTGATTTTCCGGTCCAGAATGTGTATCAGATGCACTTGAAAATCACCTTCTTGCTCCACCTCAATCACATTCCAATCAATAACAAGATTAGGATCAGGTATATATTTCTTAATAAATGATACATAGAATACAATATCAATGGTCATAAATGCTGGTAATGCAAGCATTTAAGCTACAGGCCCAATCCTTTCTAGGATTTCAAATGGCCCACAGTAACGAGCTACCAATTTGGAACAATTTCCCAACTTCAGGGAACTTTTATTGGCCTTCACTTTTAGAAACACATGACTGTTAATATAAAATTCTTTGTTAATTATGACCTTATCCATGTATCTTTTCTTTCTTTCTTGAGCATCTTTTAAACTCTTCTTTATCTTTGACATCTTCTCTTCCATTTCCATGAGCAACTCTTTCCCAACCATTGCTCTATTAGTTGGGTTGTCCCAACTTATTGGTGTGTTTCACTTTCTTCCATAAAGTGCCTCAAATGGGATCACCTTCAGAGATGATCGGTGTGCATTATTGTAATCAAATTCTACCAAGTGTAGATATTATTCCCATTTAGATCGTTTTTCCATCACGTACATTCTTATTATATCCTCTATCACTTGGTTCACCATTTCTGTTTTCCCATAAGAATCAGGATGATAAGTTGTGTCGAAGTTTAGATTTTTTTTGAATCCTTTGAATAATACCTTTTAGAACTTCGAGTTGAACTTTAGGTCTCTGTCAGATAGAATTGTCTTGGGTATGCCATGCAATCATGCCACTTCCCTCATACAAATATCATCAAAATTGGTTTCCTTGTGGGTAATCTTCATTGGAATGAAATGGGCACCTTTAGTAAGTTTGACCACCACCACCATGATAGAATCATGTTTCTTTCTTGTTCTGGAAAATTTGGTGATGAAATACATTGACACCACTTCCCACCTCCACCTGGGACTGTGAAATGGCTACAAAAACCCAGTTGGGTGTCTATGCTCAACCCTGACCTTTTGATACTCCAAAAATTTAGTAATGTACTCATCAATTTCCCTCTTCATGTCTGGCCAATTGTATTGGCTCTTGACAGCTGCAATGGTTTTTTGATATCCTGGGTGTCCAACATAAGGTAAATTATGCATCTATTTCAAGATAATAGTCCTCAATTCATGAGAATTGGGTACATAAATTATGTTCCTTTACAAGATAATTTCATCATTTCCCAATTTATAATCTTCAACCTTCTGTTGCATTTTACCTTGCTGTAATTTTGTTACTATATCCATGTACTACAAATATTATTTTCCAGCTTCATAAATTATTCCTTTAAGATCATTTTGATACATGATAATGGTTGTAGTGTGCATTTCATGCACTCTCTTGCTGATTTCATCAACCACTTTGTTCTCTTTTCCTTTGATGTTCTTGATATCAAAGTCATACTCCTAAAGGAATTCCAACCATCTGTTATGCCTGGCATTTAAAGTCGGTCGATCAAATAGATATTTCAGAACATTATGGTATGTCCTCAGCTAAAAGCCTTTTTCCATGAGGTATTCCCTCTACTTATTCAAGGCATGTACTATGTTTTCCAAGTCCAAATCATGAGTTCCATAGAGGCTTTCAAGCTCTTTCAATTTTCTGGATTCAAAACATACCACAAAAAGATTCTGATTGAGGAATCCACCAAGTCCTTTACAAGAATTTCTCCAAACCATGAAATCCTCATTAGGATATACAATTCTTAGAATTGGAGCATTGCTTAACAACTTCTTCAATTGTTGTAAGATCCTTTCACATTCTATTTTCCATTAAAACTTCACCCCCTTCCTTTGCAAGGAATTAATCGGGTGAGCAATCCTTGAAAACCATGCAATGAATTTTTTGTAGTAACTAGCTAGATCCATGAAGGATCTTAATTTTGTCACATTATTAGGTGTTGTCCACCCTTTAATAGCTTCAATATTTTCAGGGTGCATTGTTATCCCTTCTTCGGATATGATATGCCCCAAATAGTAAATTTGGTTCTAACAAAATGAGCACTTGCTCAATTTGGCATACAATTGGTGCTCTCTTTACACTTGTAACACCATCCTCAAGTGATTCTCACACTCTTCTTATAACTTCAAATATATTAGAATGTCATCCAAAAATAAAATGAAAAACTTGTCCAGGTACTCTCTGAAAACACCATTCATTAAACACATAAAAACAACTAGTGCATTTGATAACCCAAATGGCACCACTGTGAACTCGTAATGACCATACCTTTTTCTAAAGGTAGTCTTTTTTATATCTTCATCTATGATCCTTACTTGATGGTATCCTAACCTGAGATCAATATTTCATAATACATTTTCATCCTTCAACTGATCAAAGAGGTCATCTATCCTTGCCAAAGGATACTTATTCTTTTTACTTTGTTCAATTATTTGAAGTCAATTCACAATCTCAATGTCCCATATTTCTTCTTCACACATAAAACTCGGGAACCCCAATGTGACACACTTGGGCATATATACCCCTTCTTCAGAAGTTCTTCAAGATGGGTTTGTAGTTCCTTCATCTTTGATGTAATCATCCTTTAGGGAGTCTTTGATACTGGAGTTTCTCCAAGAATTAAGTTTATAGATAAATCAATATCTCTCTTGGGGGTAGTCCTCGTATCTCCTTGATCACATACTCAAAATATTTCAAGACTGCATGATCTTCAAGATTTGACAGCTTATCCTTAGGTGCTTCCTCCATATGAGCTACAAATATTTGGCATCCCTTCCTATAACACTTCTTCAACTGCATTGTTGATATATATCACACAATAACTTCCCTGAGAATTCCTTGGACTGTTCTTGGGTTCCCTTCCTCATTCAGGAAAGTAAATGCCTTGTTATGACAATTTAAGACAACATGGTGTTGGTCCAACCAATCCATACCAATTAGACAGTCATGTGAACCCAAGGGAAGGATGTTCAAATATTTATTGGTACTTATCCCATTCATTTCCACTAGACATGATTTAACCAGCTCAACAACTTTTTTCTTAGCTCCTGTAGCCAACTGCACCAACCAAGATTTGCCATGCTTGCTTCCTAGAAATTACAATCTTTCCACTACCTTGAGATCTATATAGCTATGAATAGCTCTTGAATATATTAATATAGAAAAGGCATGGTTATTGATCATACATTCTACTTCAATCATGTGTGATTGAAATTATTATTGCTTATTGTCCAGGGATGCATAGATCCTTGGAACACTTCTACCCATGTCCTCCACTGTTTCATCTTGTTGTACATTGTGGAAATATCTCACTTTATCTTTTATGTGAGGGAATTCTCTATACAAATGATCTCCTTTACATCCCCAACATTGAATGGGTGTCTTCCTTAGATGTTTCCCACCTGTCTTACTCATTCTGGGATCTTTAGGGGTTTTTTCTCCCCGAGAAATGTTTTTGAAGAAGGGTGGATTGTTCCCCTTCTTTCTCTATTCCATCTTGAACTTGTTCTTGTCTTCCCAGTATTTTTGAAAATCAGGCTTTACCTTATGGTGGTCATATAAGCACTTGGATCACCTTATGGTTTCCTCCAAACCTTTTGGATCATCATACTAAATTTTTTCACTGATGAAAGATGACAACCCACTCAGGTATCTCTGGATCTTAACAGTCTCATCCTTGATGAGGAAGACATACTTCAACAGTTCTAAAAATATCCTCTCATACTCATAAATGGTCATGCTTCCTAGTTTTAGTTCAAAGAACTCTTTCATATTTTCATCATAATACCTCTTGGTTAAGTATTTCTTCTCAAAATGCTTCTTGAATTCCTTCCAAGTCATATTTTTCTCTTTAATGTGTTGCGCCTGCACAAGCTAATCCCACCACATGGATTCCTTTCCTTTAATATGGTAGATATAAATTATTCCTTATGAATGAGAAGAATATTTATGCAATTGAAAGTACTTCCTCATGCCTAGCATCCATGTATAAACATATTCATCCTTCTTGTGTTCACCATAAAAAGTAAGAGGTTTGATATTATTCATTTCTCCTCTCATTTCATCCACCCCAGACCTCTTATGAAGTTTCCTGACAGGGGATGGACTTTAGATTCTTTGTTGTCTCCTATTGGAATGTCTTTGGGAGTGATGGTGATGTATTATACCACTCCTTATTCTTATTTTCTCATAAGGCGACCTGTGGCTTCCTGATTTGATGGAGCCACACTCCTTATCCAATTTATTTTCAATTATGTCCAGGATCAACATCAAGTTTATATTGAACTATTCCTTTTTCTCTTTGGATTTCATAATCCTCTCATTATCATTCTTATGTCTCTGGACATCTTTCTACAATTTTATGATGGTCTTTGCTAGATTTATGTCTTCTTCCTTTCCTCCTCGATGTCCATTGGATTTGGTTCCTTCCATACCCAAATGGACATTCATCCCTCTGATTTCATATTCTTGATTGTATACTAACTATGTATCATCCATGTCTCTGCAATTTGTATTGATTCTAATCTGATCAAGTTGTTTTTAATTATGCAAAATGTGTAACCAACATCACCTTGTCAGACTAACTGATTCAACAATTTTATAAAAACTCGAACCATTTTGGTTCAATAACATATCGAACTTCTTTCCTCTAATTTTATAAGTAGTTTTATTATCAATCCCCTTTTTTGGGGGAACATTTTTTTTCTTCTATCCAGGACCTTTCCGATGACTACTTCCTTACTCAATTCTGAGCTTTGAGTAGAAAGTTATGGTCCTTTAAAACATGTGTTTTTTCTCTGATGCAATCCTTGTCCAACTGATCTCTTTCCTCTGAGAAAAAATTCTCTTAGATATTTGTGGGATCCTATCATAAAGTTCCCAGGTCTTCAATACCTCTTTTTATGCAGGTATGAACCAATCAAAATCCACATCCTCCTTCCTAACCCCTTTTTCCTTCTTTAACAAAGTTTTCTAGCAATAGCCCATTTTTCTTCAGCCCCCAACTGCATTTGATCGAAAGCTGTGACCAAGTGATAGCAGAAAGGTGCTTATCCGGATCCTAGGGAACTTTTTGGCTCCAAAAATTTGGGTTTTGGAGGTTTTCCTTCCTTCTTAACTCATTTTCCTCGAACGACGAAGTGGTCAGCTTCTGGAGGGTACCTCTTCAGAGATTCGAGGTTCCGGGCTTCGGAGTTACTTACTGTAGTAATATGTAATTCCTCCAAAGAATGAACTGGAGAAGCTCTCTAGAACTTCATGCTTTAGAGGTTTACCTTACTTCTTTATTTTCTTTACCCGATTGTCCGACTGACGAACCACTGAGGTCTAGTCAGTGCCAATGTATCAGTGTGCTACATGGTAGAGTTAGAGAGTGGACACATGGCTCCATCCAACAGACGACACATGTAAAATATCAATTGGCCATGAAGGGCCCTTGAAAATCCTTAAAAATGATGACACATGTCTCATATCTCATGTATCCACGTCACCCCAGGTGACGTCGACATATTGTTTTACCTCCGTTACATCAAAACTTCAGGACTTCATGACTATGGGACTTAGGGGCTTTGGAAGTTTATACCTCAGTACTCATGATTCTCCTGAAGTCTAAATTGGTGATGCATTAGCTTGGTGATCCTTCATGGCTTTGGAGATTCATTCTTCGGAGAAATTAAAAACCTTCTTCTCCCATTTCTTCCGAACGTCGAATTCCTAAACTCTCTAGTGCTTTATCACTTCGGCACTTAGGAGTTTCAGGCTTTAGAATATTTAACATCTTCTTCATTGAATTCCTTTGAACACCAAATTTTTGAATCTCTTAAAATTTTTTAGGGTCCACATAGTAAAACATTTGATCATATAAGATGGTGACACATGGCCCCCATGTGTCACACTGCTATTTTTCCAACAAGGTTGTCAAAAGTAAAATTCTGACTAACATGTGGCATGACTAGAGAAGGTCCACATCACCCATGGTAATGTCATCATGCCACTTCATACCTCGTGCTTCAGCACTTCATAGCTCTGGGCTTCGAAGGATTTTTGTCTTATCACTATATTTCTCCTAAACTCTAAACCATTGAACCACTGCTTCCCGGAACTTCGAGACTCTGGGGCTCCAGAACTTTGAATATTTTCTTAACATTACCTCTCAGTTCTCTTGAACTACGAATTTATGAACTACTGAAATTATGCAGGGTTGATCTTTAGACACGTGTCCCTATTAATCGAATGGTATGAATGAGTTCCTGACTTCGATACTTTAGGAGGAAGTCCATTCTACGTGCACTTCAACCAATTTCACTAAACTCCAAACCGCCAAACTACTTGGGGAAAATCCACAACTCTCCTCCTCCTAGATGATCTATGGCTGAGTATCACTCTAGGACTTTGGAACTTCGCGCTTCGGCCCCTTTTGCTGAAAAAAAAATAAACTTCATCGAAGTCACGAAGTTCGAAGTAATTGAATGTTAATTGTTGTGCACCTTTTCAGATTTGATGGCTAGGAAAGCTCTGAATCCCCCCACATAGATCCTACGGCTCAAGTTCAATATTGTGATTTTTAACCATGATAGTAGTGATAACTACTCCGCCACTCCTATTTTAGATTTCCATTACCACCCAAGATCTCTCTCAGCGCCCCTCTCTCACTATATACATCAATTCCCTGTGGAATTTTTACTTCAATTCCTCATACATAGCCCATCCAGGTTCAGTGTTTAAACCATGGGCTTCGATACCAATTTGTAGCATCCCAAGCCACCAAAGCGGAGGCATGCTACTACAATTCTGATCTTTTCAAGCTATGATACACATTTGTAGAATCCCCATCCATCCCAAGGTCAGGCCATGCCATCTTACATAAATAATCACTTTCATTTGCGGAAAATATCATACTTAATAAATTAAAAACAAACATCTACTTTTTGTTAACATACATAGAATTATGAAGAAACGTATAGTAAATAAACATATGTGTAAGATACATCATGTAATTAAGCATATATAAAGAGTAATTATCTATTTCAGAAGGCGACCAACTCCATGCATACCTTCCATGAACCTCCCAGCCTTAGACCATGCTGCTCCCAGCTATCAACAGTGGTTCACCCCCAAGATGGGACTAAACACCACCTAGGGTAAAGGGAATCCTAGGATAGACTGAGGTCACAAAGTATCGATGGAGGATTATTTTACCACGATTCCTCTCACATCCACAACTTATAGTTCCTCACTCTCCACATGCATGTACCACCCCAGGGAGTGTGCCCCTTCTCTACTCAATGGTCCTTCGGTTACCCCACTCCCCTTCCAGGGATTGACAAATAGGTCGGACATGAAGTTTTACAGAACTTAAACTATTGTGAGGCTCCCTATGGGAAAACCACTTCCCCATCAACCTCTCTCACTTGGAGATATTTTCTCACAAAACTGAAAAACTGCTTCTTCAGTCCATCTCACAGGCCAATCCATCTAGGGTAATAACAAAAAACTAACCACGTATGGGCAATGGTAATGACAAAAAGACACACCAATCCATAGAAAAGCATGTGAAGCAACAAAAAAATGTCTAGGATGTTATATGGCTCAATCAATTTGCAATTGTGCTATCCTTCACAGGATTAAAATGGGTTACCTTCATGGGGTTTGCATGTTTCTGAGCTTGCAAGATTCTAGAGGTGGGTGAATGTTGCAGATTTCAACGATGGAGGGGATAGATCAGTGCATGATTCCATGAGTGAATGAGTAGATATTCCAAACATAATAGTTTCCCCCATCTAGATTTGTATGCACCATGATTGAAACATGGCTCTCTTGTACCGCGTTTCTCTCCACTTGGGATTGATTCCCTCTTCCATGAGACCTAGGATAAAACAATTATCCTCACCTTAGTGTTTAGGAAAATATAATATAATATTATCTTGAGGTTAATCCCTCAATCTTATCCCTTTTTCCTTAGTCTCCTAGCCCCTTCCCTTTCCTTACCTAGTGGAGCTTTGTCCCCCATTCTCTTTTATCATGATCAGTCTACACGCAGTGATGTGATTTTTGTTTTAATGATATGAATAATTACATATACAAAAATAGGCTCACTGGACTTAAACGATCCAAGCTTTGTTGACTAGTATTTGGGCCATATTGTTTCTCATGAAGGTGTAAAGGAAAACCCTAACAAGATTAAATCCATGATGTACTGGAAGATTCCCAAAAAATTGAAGAATCTTAGAGGATTTTTGGTTTGATAGGTTACTACTGCAAGTTTGTTCAAAAATATGGAAGAATAGTGACACCTTTAACTGCATTAACTAATAAGGATGCATTTTCATGGACTCAAGAGGAAACTTAAGATTTTGAGCAACTTAAAGTGGAAATGTGTAAAAATCCTGTCTTGACCACACAAGACTTCAATTTTTATTTTTATTTTGGAATGTGATTCCTCAGGAAATGGAATTGGTGTTGTTCTAATGTAGGAAGGAAGGATCCTTGATTTTTAAAGTCGTCCACTCAAGGGAAAGGACTTACACAAACCCATTTATGATAACAAAATGATGGAAATACAACATGTGTTGAAGCAATGGCACCCTTACGTAATAGGTAGACACTTCAAGGTCAAAACATATCATGAAAGTCTTAAATACTTCTTAGAACAAAGAATATCTTCAGAATAGAAACAAAAATGGTTGACCAAGATGTTGGGTTATTACTTTGAAATCATCTACAAAAAAGTGAAGAAAAATTTTGTGGCATATGCATTATCAAGAATGAATGAAGATTTCTATGTGCTATCTCTATCATCCAAAATGATTGGATAACATAAGAAAGGGATGAATGGAAGAATGACGAAGAAGTGTGGACTCTCATTCAAAGGTTGTAGCAGGATTCCAGTGCATCTGGTACATTTACATGGAAAAATGATTCACTATGGTAAAACTATTGCTTATCTTTATGTAATAACTCCCAAATCAAACAAAAGGTACTTTTGGAATTGCACACCTCTCTAGTAGGAGGGAAATCATGATTTTTGAAACCCTATCACAATGTTAAGAGGGAATTTTTTAGGGATGTCCTTAAAACTAATGTTCAAAGGTTTGTGGCATAATGTTTGGTTTTCCAAAAAAATAAGGCAGAAACAATTAATACCCCAGGTATTTTACAACCATTATCCATTCCAAGTAAGCACTTGGAGGAGTATTCCATGGATTTCATCACATTGTTACTGAAGTCTGAAGGAAAGAGTGTCATCATGGTGATTGTTGATAGAACTACCAAGTACATACAGTTTTTTGCACTTTCATCCTTTCAAATCTAGTACATTTTCTACCATATTCATGGAGACAGTTCAAAAGCTACATGGAAGCCCAAATATTATTGTAAGTGACCTAGATCCCATCTTCACTGGACAATTTTGGAAAGAATTATTTTATTTTTTGGGTACTCAATTGGATCATAGCTCATTTTATCATCTTCAATCTAATGGAAAAACTAAGATAGTGAACAAATATTTGGAAGGACACCTTTGTTTCTTTGTCTCTGATAAACAAAAACATTGGTTCAAGTGGTTACCCTCAACAGAATGGTGGTATAACACTTTCTTTCATATTGCAACAATATGAGACCATTTATGGCGCTTTATGGATATTACCCACCGTCCATCACTTCTTCTCTAAAATAAATATCTAAGGTTCAAGGACTGGAATAACACATCGATCATCAAAAACAAGTACTCTAACTCTTAAAGGACAACCTGACCATGGGAAAAAATCCCATGAAAGAACAAGAAGATAAACATCGTAGTGAAAAACATTTCATAGTAGGGGATAAGGTCTTTTTAAGACTACAACCATACAAAGAGATTTCACTCAAGCAAGCTAAGAATGATAATAAATTATCATTGAATTACTATGGTCCTTACAAGGTGTTGCAAAATATTGGTACTATGGAATACAAATTGGAGCTTCCTGCATCTTCACGGGTACACCCATTTTTCCATGTTTCATGCTTAATGAAGGTTATAGATGAGCAGATATCAGTTCAAACTATATTTCTAGAACATGAAGAGGAAGGATAAATCATATTGGAGCATGAATATATCATTGGCATAAGAATTCTCCAACTGAGGAATAGATAAATTTCAGAGTATCTCATTAAGTGAAAGAAACTACCTGTTGAATATTCTACGTGGGAAGATGATTCTTTTGAAAAATCACATAGAACTACTCAAGCATTGAGGAAAACACATGTCTGAAGGTAAGGGGCATGTTAATCCCGAAATCATGGAACATTACCCTTTAATTGGGGCATATTACATTAGTATTGTTATTTTATTAATGTTGTCTTGGGTTCATTAGTTGTAATTGTTCCTCCTAGTCTCATATATATACCAAGGAGACCTTTGCATTTGGAATCATATTGTGTATTTGTGAATTCATGTTATGTATAAGGAGCTTTCCCCCTTGAAGAGGCTTATTATCTAGATTTCTCTCTTTGTCAAATCATGGAGTAATTATTCTGAGGTTTTCATGCTATTTTGATATTATGAGGTTGGGAATGAGATTATGAGATGCTCTAGAATCTAACATGCAGTTATGCAACAATTTATCATGTATTTTTAAAGTCACATGAAAAGGTGCAACTGAGTCCTATTTATTGTCTATGTGATTTCCAAATGTAATTGTTGGAAATTCATCATGTATATTCAAGGTGTTAGGTTGATTACTAATATTTGTTCCATCTGTAACATTATCAATTTTATTTTGATAAACAGGTTTTTTCACCACCAATGGAACATGAATAATGATTTTCCCTAATTCATGCTCAATTCTAAAAGGCTGAAAAGGATTTTTAATGTCTCTATGATCATTTACCCCCTTCACTTGATCATGTGAATCAATCTTATGTGTGATAGTCATTGTCTATTTTTCTTTATTCTTGAGTTGATTTACTGGTAGTTTTTTAGGTGTAGGATAATTACAATTTTTTGATACCATAGTAGGTTTGGGTATAAGGCCATACTTGTTTTTTAAATCTTCTTGTAAATAATCATAAATCAATCTATGTTGTGAAATTGATAATCCCCCATAATCTCCTCCTTGGTGCACACTCTGAGATTTAACATTTAAAGATGTTTCTTAGTTTCATGTTGTGTAAGATGCATGGCTTCTTTCCTATCTTGAATTAAGTGTATTTTCTCTTGAAAATTTATGTACTCCCAACCTCCTAGGTCTTCCACTACATTGTTTTCATTATTGTTTTTTATCGGAGGTTTACAAGAATACTCTTGATTTCTCCTATCCCTTATGAACATCTATGGTTTAAAGGGTCTCCTAAGTTGATTAGTATGTTGAGAGAATTCTTCATTAGGAGGTTTATTTGGAGGGATTCCTTCATCATTTCCATCCTAGAGATTTTTTTTGATAAATTCCTAATGAATCTTGATATCTCTTGAATCTTACCTATGTGAGAACCTTTACTTGTAACTTAGGTACCGACTTCCTCTTTAACTTACTTCTTGTATTTATCAATTTGATATGTTTTTACATTAATTTTTCCTAAAGTTGTCATGTTTCCCTGAATATCAATAGAATCATC
>JASDQU010881143.1:19089-31349 GCA_032191745.1 Picea mariana | reverse complement strand
CCGATCAATGATAGGCAGTCTTCTGTACATCACAGCATCCCGTCCTGATATAATGCAAGCTGTTGGAATGGTAGGTCGTGATCAGTATTCTCCTAAACAAAGTCACTTGGTAGCTGTCACAAGGATATTCAAATACTTTAAGGGAACAATGACTTATGGTCTGTGGTATCCCAAAAATCAGAATTTTCAGTTAACTGCTTATTTAGATGCAGATTGGGCAAACTGTGTTGATGAGAGAAAAATCACCAGTGGAGGAGCATTCTTTCTGGGTGACTCATTAGTAGCATGGCTTAGTACAAATCAAGGATCTATTTCCTTATCAACTATAGAAGTAGAGTACATTGCTACTACTACTTGCTGCACTCAGATTTTGTGGATGATCCAAACTCTTGCATATTTGAAGGTAAACTATACTGATCCGATTACAATTCATTGTGATAACACCAATGCCATTAGTGTCTCCAAAAATCCCGTTCTTCATTCCAAGACTAAGCATATTCCAATAAAATACCATTTTCTCAGAGAACAAGTTACAAACAGAATTGTTCAGCTGAATTATATTTCTTCCACAGAACATATTGTTGATATCTTTACTAAACCATTAGCAGTGACCCCTTTTGGATATCTTCATCAAAAGTTGGGGGTTATAACTTCTTTCATTTAAACTGGTCACCTGGTCAGGGGCAATACTTATTGAATATCTGTTGTATTTCTAAGCTTCTCATAGTTGACAGGGGGAGTATGTACTGCAACAGCTCCGGGGGAGTGTGTTTCTTCTTTAACATTGATGTCAAAGGGGGAGAAAGTGTGGTAATTTCAAGGATGATATAGTGGTATAGTTGGACGTTCTTCAATGGGTTCCCATCAATGCCAAAGGGGGAGATTGTTGGCATGTTTTTCAGACAGAGACAGAGTATGTGTGTTTGTCATTGATGGCAAAGATCAATACCAACAACGCAATGATGATCGCATGGCAAGATCAGAAGTGAAAACTCCAGGAGTCAAGGAAGAAACTCATGATAAGAATGATGAAATTGTGAAATGTGAAACCACAACATTTCGGGGTTTCGGATACCGGGAGTTGGAGGTTTCAAGGACACTCACAACAAGAATTCTGAAACGGTGAAATGCAAAATGCTGAAATACGTTGATCTGACTCCATTTTAGAGTTTTGGATACCGAGAGTTGGAGGTGTCAAGGACACTCATGACAAGAATGCTGAAACGCTGAAATGCAAAACACCAAAATACATTGATCTGACTCCATTTCGGAGTTTTGGATACCAGGAGTTGGAGGTGTCAAGAACACTCACAACAAGAATGTTGAAATCACGAAATACGAAACCACGACTTAATCTGAGTCGTTGATCAAAGAAAGATCTATACCATCAAATCATCAAGATTGTGGACCATTGATCTGACTCCATTTCAGAGTTTCAGATACCGAGAGTTGGAGGAGTCAAGGAAGCAGCTCATGGCAGGAACTCGCAATATGTGAAATCACGAAAATATCTGGACCGTCGAATCATCAAGATTGTGGACCGTTGATCTGACTCCATTTCGAAGTTTTGGATACCGGGAGTTGGAGGAGTCAAGAGTCGAGACTCTTCATCACAGGAGTCCCAAAGTTGCGAAATGCGAAATGCCGATCATTTCGGGGTTTGTGACTTAGAGTGTCGAGATACTTCTCCACAAGAATGCCGAAATGTAGGAATGTCGAAATGTGAAATCGTGAAAGCACTTTATGGATAAACACTTGGTCACAACTGTGGGCATGTGAAGGAAGGAGCTTGCAAGTTGAAAGGCTCCATTTCGTGATCGAGAGTTGGAAGAGTCAGAGTGACTCGCAACAAATTCGCGAAACGCGAAATTGTGAAATGCAGTTTCGAATAAGGCTGTGGTCATAGCCAGTGGTCACATCTACAGAAGATGGAGGAAGGAGCTAGTGCAACCAAGCTCCATTTTGGAGATCGCAACTTGGAGAGTCGATATACCTCATCCCCAGATCCATGAAACACGAGTCACAAAAGCACCTTTTGAACAGGCGTGTGGTCACCACCTAAGGCCACATGTGAAAGGAAAGGTGAAAGGTGCCAAAGGCACAAGGCTCAATAGGTTCACAATGTAACTGCTAGAAATGACTGATGGTTTCTGCCATAGGACTTGAAGAGACTTCAGGGTGATCACCAGAGAAGATGAAGAGTCTCGAGGCATCTTCCAGTGGCATAAAGAATGTTCATAGAGGCTATTGACAGATGTAAGACCATTGGAGCCTGGAACTGCAATAGAGGGAATGAGCTCGACTTTGACAGAGAAGACAAAGAGTCTCAATTGCTGGAGAGGCTAAGGAATCTCGGCATAACACCCAGTGATGATGGACGCATGGGTTTAACCACCAGANAATGAGCTCGACTGTGACAGAGAAGACGAAGAGTCTCGATTGCTAGAGAGGCTAAAGAATCTCGGCATAACACCCAGTGATGATGGACGCATGGGTTTAACCACCAGAGAAGATGAATACTTGCAATGATGATAAGACAGAGCACTCGACATGGGGAGAGCATGCAGAAGCATTGTGAATAGAGTATGCAGAATATGCACAGAGAGAATAAAAACGCAGAACAAAGAAGAGATAGGGTGTTGTTGAGAGTGATTCAGGTGTGTAGAATGAGGCAGAGTGCAACAGCTGAAATGCACAGAAGAGGAATGGTGCATAGAAGAGACAAGGCACACAGAGCATAAAAGGCAGAAGAACATAAAGCGTAAGGAAGGGGTGCAGGAAGACACTGATGCAGGTAGAGTAGAGCAGTGTAGCAGAATAATGATGAGACCGGTAAGCCATTGATAAATATTGTATCACTATGATAAATTTATAGATAGAAAACTTTATATTTAAGGGTGGTAGGGAGGTGCTAGGGAGGACTGTTGTCCTCAGAAGTTCAAGTGGGTGCTTGAACACAAGGAGTTGTAGCTTCCATCTAGTTGCAGCCAGAGAAACCAGGGTGGCAGGGTGGTGCAAGGGAGAACATTGGTTCTCTGATATACAGGTCAGTGCCTGTGTAACTGGAAGTTGGTGCTTCCATCCAGTTGGTGCTGTAACTCTTAGGGAGTTGGTGCTTCCATCCAGTTGGTGCTGTAACTCTTAGGGAGTTGGTGCTTCCTTTTCGTGGGTGCTAGAGAAACCAGGGAGTCAATGCTTCCTTCTAGTGGGTGCTAGAGAATCCAGAGAGTTGGTGCTCTTAGCAAGTAGTAGCTTGCAAAATAGAAGTTGTAGCCTCATTATGAGTTAGTGCTCATAAGTATGATAATGTATAGAATGTAAAGATTACTTATCATATAAAGAAGAAGAGGTTTTTACCCTTTATGGGTTTCCTCAGGAAATATCTATCTCTGTGTATCTCATATGTGTGAATGATGTTGAATGTTCTATTGCTTACTTCCCTGCATTATTGTGATTGTCATTGAGTGCTCTGTAAAGAGTTTAAAATAAGCATAATTGTTTAAGCACGACAACAACTGATTCACCCCCCCTCTCAGTTGTCCAACATGGAATACAATGAAGGCAGAGATAGAGAGATGGTTGAGGACAAAGGAGCTAGAGTTTGCGCAGAAAGATAATAGAAATATGAAGTTGACACCGCACAAATATCTAGACAAGTACGTATTCAGTGACTTGCATGAAGTCATTTTCTTTGATTTCCCACATGTATTGCAGGAGTGGATAAAAATATTGAAAGACAACCATCCTACAAATCAGATCAGATAGCTAGAGTGGAATCCTGAAGAGATCGCGTAGTTACAACATGTTGATAATAAGTTTATGCGTGTAGTAGATTTATGGTTAGGCATCATGGTTGCAGGATTTATCATAGACCTTGCAATAGATACAATGAAGTCATACATTGCAGTTGAACAAGAGTTCTTGAAGGGACCTCAAGGTAGGTACATCATATCGTTATATACTTCCATTAATATATTACTATATAATAAAGGTGTAATGACAATGGATTCAGACAACTAACTTCCCTGCATGCATGGGGGAAGACTTAACAGGAGAAGGAGAAATGGAAGGAGAAGGGGATAAAGGAAAGAAGGAGGAAGCCTTGGACCCAATTATGATGGATGAAGACCAGATCAAGTGGATCATGGCAACAACTGGAAAGAAGCATAGTGGAGTACTCTACCAATATATGGTGAACACCAAGAAGATATTCGTAGCTGTGAGGGAAGGCTTGGAAAGTGATGAAGAGGAGGTAGAGGATCTCCGAGCCGTGGAGCAGATTGAGGAAATCCTATGCACAACATATGAGAGGAATACAAGAGGTCCAAGAGAGGAAATAGAAGGCAACACTCCTATCCATATCAGTGTCAATGTGGAACCCATAAACCCATGTGCGACTAATACACCAAGAAGAACACCACCATTTAGACAACTGAATTTTAGGATAAGGAAGATAGCATGGAGTACCTCTACATAAGGAAAAAAAACTGGGGGGAGCTAGTTTAGGAAGCATTAGTCAAGTAACTACACCGCACGAAAGTATTAGTTCAACATTTAGGTTGGCAGGACATGATCCCACCATCAGGTTACCAGAATTCAAAGGAGAGGCGTCGGAGGACCCAGAGAAGCACTTGTTTATTTGTGAAAATATATGGGAAGCGAAACAAATCACGGATGAGGACACTAAAATTGCATATTTAGATATCATGCTAAGAGATCGCGCACTGGATTGGTACATGATTTTAGCTGCGAACAGTCCGCTAGGGACAACTAGAATGATTGGAGATATCAAGAAGCTGTTGATAAATGAGTTCCAGAAGCCCAGTTCAGAGGATCAATACATGAACAAGATGATATAGATTATATAGAAACCATGAGAATCTGTATGGGATATTGACCAAAGATTCAAATGATTGAAGGGAAAGATAAAATATGTCATGACGGATATGCAACATAGGCATCTATTCGTCAATTCACTACTACCACACTTAAAATATTCGTTGCGACAACAAAAGTTTCAGACACAGGCAAAGGATCTACAGGAAGCCCTACAACTGAAAGAGAACAAATATCAGAAGACAAATCCAGCCATAGAGGAGTTGAAGGATGATATGAAGAAATTAACATTCCAGCTAAACCAGAACGAAGGTAAGGACAAAAGAGAAGTCATTTGGTGTACCACATGTAGGACAAAAGGACACCATAGGAATGAATGCCCAACATTCGCGTAGTACATGGAAGCAGGAATTCCAAACCCATTGCCAACAAGAGGAATATGGTGTGAGATCTGTAAGAAATAAAGTCATGATCCATACCACTGCCCAATGATGCATAAGTACCAGACAGTACTGAAGAGTTTGTATTGCAACTTTTGCAAGTCAGTA
Source organism: Picea mariana (assembly GCA_032191745.1). Lineage (NCBI taxonomy): Eukaryota > Viridiplantae > Streptophyta > Pinopsida > Pinales > Pinaceae > Picea > Picea mariana. Next base: position 25,965 of record JASDQU010881143.1, on the reverse strand, counting down.
GGCCATGATGACAAAGATTGCAGAACCATGGACCTCATGAGGGAAAGAACATCAGATGTGTATAGGGTGTAGGAAGAAATGATGACTGGGAAAGCCACACCATAGTTTAACGAAGTACCAGCCACGTATAACACTGTGCAACAATTATATAACACTACACAACAACAATATAACACTGTGCAACTACAATACAATACCACACAACCACACTATAATATTGTACATTATAACCAGGTTCCTCAGTATAATGTTCCATGAGGGGATCAAGATGGCTACAAAGGTGGAGGAAGAGAAAGAGGAGGCTTTGGAAGAGGTAGAGGGCCAGTGGTATGCCACAATTTTCAGCAACTGGGACACTATGCAAGAGAATGTCCACTTCCACCAACAACCTATATGTATTGTCGCACATCAGATCATGACACAGAAGAATGTCTGACACTATTAGGGAATATATAGGAGAAGAGAAATCAGAACAAACAAAATGTTCAGTGGATTTCAAAAGAAGCGAGGGATGAAGGAAGAAACATCAACATAGTTACACGGAGAGGCACTAAAACAGGAAATGACATAGTAAGACAAGATCCAACACAACACCAATAGGTGAAAAATAATGCCGAACCAAAGAAGCAATTTGATGTGCAGGATGAAAAGGAGATATTCAAGCAAGYTAGACAAGAATTTATGAAGCCAAACATTGCATYGACATCGACCGCGCAGTATAATAAGGAAGTAYCGACRTACGMGATGCCTCCATCATTGGATCACACTGAARGAACAAAACCACTGGGACAAGTAAGTACGATTAAGGGTTTTTCGCAATCCCGTGTTAGACTACTAAATGATCCATCCCCTGTTAAAGTATTAAAAAATATGATAGAAAGATGTAGCATAGAGGCAAAAGGAAATCTAGAACATAAAACAATTAATCATCTACATACAAGAAGGAGAACAAATACGGAATTTAGACTGAACGCCGACATTGGAGATTTCAACATGGGAGATATTATACTGGATTTAGGATCTGAAGTAAATGTATTACCTAAAAATACATGACGATGTATGGGAGAACCTACATTAGGATATTCACCTGTTCAGATGAAACTAGAAAATCAACACAAAGTTCTACCAATTGGAAGACTAAAAGGAGTGACAATAGATCTGGATGGAGTACGGACTAAAGCCAACTTCGAAGAAATTGAGATAGTGGATGGCATAACACCTTATCCGACATTGCTTGGCTTGGATTGGGCATTTTATAACCATACCATAATCAAATTAAAGATGTGGAATATGAAATTCAATCCAGGAGAATACAAACTCATTGCGGCATTGGACCCATTAGAAGAGGAAAGGTTTGTAGAACCTACTTGCTTGGACCTTGAGGAAATTAACTAGTTGTACAGAACAATCGCGCGAGACGAATATTAGTGAACCCAACTGCATATGGGGTACTCAGTTGGAGAAGCATCACCTCATGTTCCTCAGACTCAAATACGAGATTATAAAACTGACAACATAGGTTACATGAAGTCTCCACAAGAAGATGTGCAAGAATAGACTGCACATTAAGATGGGTAGGTACGGAGATAAGGGAACCTCCCAGCTTCCATGGGGTGAATGAACTAGAAGAATTATTAACACGATATAAAGATGAAGTGTTAGAAAATCAGAGGCTCTTAGCCCTTGATATAGCACTCAAGGCAACACCTGCAAGATGGCGGGGTGCACATAAAGAAACAATTAATGACTAGTACCAATGTAAGTGGTTACTCCGCATTAGTTTTGGCGTAGAACATGGGAGAAACCAGCTACAAAAATATGATGGACAGGGGGAACCAAAATAACACTTGGAGAAGTGAAAAATGCTATGGAAAATGACACCACCGGACGACTGGCCTCATCATTTTGTTCACACATTATAAGGCATCCCAACAAACTGGTATACAAACCAAGAATTGCGCAGAGGAAATACAAACTGGACAATATTACAACATAAATTTATAGTCACTTTCTCATTTGAGCATGAGAACCCAAACATAGATGCAACACTTAAAAAAATCAAAGGGGTTATATTCATTAAAGAACCAGAAGTTGAACTCATGACAGAAGAACAACAACAAAATAGACAGGCAGTAAAATAACTATTGTCATGCTACCACGTGCAGGAAGAAGCACCAAATGAAGATGACCTGTGTGATATTTAGATTGAGGAAGTTGAAGGAGAAAGAGAAGTGAAAGGTCCACCTATGGAATCATAAGTAATTTATGCGTCGATCAAGGTGAAGAAAGTCAACATTGGGACAATTGAGAACCCCAAAATGGCCATCATTGGAGACTAGTGGGATGAGAAAACAATGGAAAGTATAACAAAGTTACTGCGGGAGTACAAGGACCTGTTCCAAACAATGTTCATAGAAATGAAAGGCATAGCAAGAGAGCTAGGAGAAATGAAGATACCTCTTAGAGCTAAGGAAATATCGATCACACATCGACCATACATACTAAACCCTATATATAAGAAAAAATTCAAAGCCAAAATCGATAGGATGTTGGAGGCTAGAATCATAGAATCTGTAGAGGAATCTAAATGGGTATGCCCGATGGTAGTTCAGGAGAAGAAACAAGGGGGGATAATAATATGTGTTGATATGAGGAAGTTGAATGATGCGTTCCTACATGACCCGTTCCCTACTCCTTTCACAGATGAGGTGTTGGAGAACGTAGGAGGACATGAAGCTTATTCATTCACCGACAAATTCTCAAAATACCATCAGATAAAGATAGCATTGGAAGACAGATACAATACCACTTTTTCAACAGAATGGGGATCCTACCAGTATACATTCATGCCTTTTGGACTGAAGAATTCACCAACAATATTTTCCAGAGTAGTCATAGCTGCATTCAAAGAATTCATCCACCGGTTTCTAGAGGTATATTTGGACAATTGGACAGTCTACAGTCTATTGAAAGATCATGTAGGGGTGTTGAGGCTGATGTTAGAAATATGCAGGAAGTGTCAGATATCATTAAATATCAAGAAGTGTATCTTTGAAACACCTTTTGGGATACTATTGGGCCATATAGTATGCAAACAAGGCTTGTTAGTAGATCCTGCCAAGATTGCAGTAATTGTTAATCTACCACCACCAAAATCAGTCCATCAGTTGAGAGAGACATTGGGACACACATGATACAACAGGAAATTTATAAAGGGGTATGCAAAGATCACTGCGCCAATGGAGAAATTGCTAAGAAAATACATCAAGTTTCAGTGGAATGAGGATTGTAAGCGCAGATTGGACACCCTGAAAGAGAAGATGGTAATCGCACCAATACTAGTATTTTGAGATTGGGAAAATACATTCCATGTACATGTAGATGAATCAGGCATAGATCTTGGATCTATTCTGGCACAACGAGGATCAAGAGAATTGGACCATCCTATAGCATTCGCTAGCAGAAAACTGTCAGAATCGGAGCAAAACTACAATAACACAGAAAGAGAAGGCTTATATATGGTCTATGCGCTTCAAAAATTCTGGAATTATTTATTGGCAAAACATTTCAAGATGTCCATAGACCATTCAACTCTCAAATACCTCGTCAACAAGCTAGTGTTGGGGGGGGGGTTAGGGATAATTTGTATATGGTTATTGTTGTTCCAGGAATTTGACTTTGAAGTGATAGTCAAACCAGGAAAGTTGAACGTAGGACCTGATCATTTGTTGAGGATCACTAATGGGGAGGAACCTACAAATATAGAGGACAAATTTGCTGATGCATAGATATTTTTAGTCCAAATATCCAATGAATACTTAACAGACATCATCCAGTGCTTGAGTATAGGGACTGCGCCATAGAAACTCAACACTATGCAGAAGAAAAATCTGGTAGTCAGGGCTGCAGACTATCAATTGATTGCAGGACATTTATACAAAATAGGTGCAGATAGAATTTTGAGAAAATGTGTGCTAGAAAATGAAAGACCTAGGATTTTAGCAGAAGCCCATGAGGAGATAGAAGGAGGAAATTATGCAGGCAAAGCTACCACATAGAAGTTATTGCGCGCAGGACTATGGTGACCGACTGTTCACAGAGACTCAAAGGACTACTATCAGAAATGTGATGTATGTCAGAGGGTTGGTAAACTGAATAGGAGGGACGAGATTCCCTTGAGACCACAAGTAACCTTGTAGGTATTCGACAAATGGGAAATAGATTTTGTGGGAGCAATTAACCCACTAGCAAAAAGTTTAGGAACAAGGTACATTATTACTGTGACAAAGTACTTAACAAGATGGGTAGAAGCAACACCAGTAAAAGATTGCAGTGTAGAGACAACAAAACAATTCTTTTTTGAGCAAGTGATCACTAGATTTGGATGCCCAAGGATTTTGATGAGTGACCAAGGAACTCACTTCATTAACAAAACTATTAAGGCTATCACTGAGGAGTTTTAATTTTATCATCAAAAGAGTACACCATATCATCCTAAAACAAATGGAATAGTGGAAGCCTTTAACAAGATCCTTGAGAATGCACTGAAAAATATCTACAACGTTAATAAGGATGATTGGGACTTGAAGATTCCAACAGTACTGTGGGTGTACAGGACCACATGCAAAAAATTGACAGGGTAGACACCATTCAGATTGGTGTATGGACAAGAAGTAGTGGTGCCATTAGATTTTTTGGTACCTAGTCTGCATGTCACAACAATTACCAACATGATAGAGAGAGGCACAATACAGGAAAGGCTAATTCAGTTGATGATCATGGAGGAAGATAGGATTCTAGCAAGGTTTCACCAAGAAGTATAGAAATCAAGGGACAAAGCTTGGCATGACAAACATATCAAGAGGAAAAATTTCAAGGAGGGAGACTTAGTCTTGGTGTACGATAGTAAATCTCTTCATCACCCACGAAAACTTAGAATGCATTGGTTAAGACCATACGAAATAAAGATTGTCACATATGGAGGAATTGTACAGTTGAAGGATTTAGGAGGAACAAAACTCATAGGTATGATCAACATGAGTCGAATGAAGATGTATAGGGACATTTGATCTCCTAGCACTTAAACAAAAAATAAAAAAAAAACAAAACTAATAGAGGGTTGATCATGCCAGACATCAAAAGATAGCAACAAAGGTGTAGTGTGCTGAAAAGAGAATGGGAATGTGCACTCGAAAACGCTAGCGCGACGGAGAAAGGACCAATGGTCACTAAAAGGTGGAAACAATGGAAAGGATGGGTACAAAACATAAGTGCCAACGGATGACGACTATCAAAATTGAATGACAAGAACAATTGATGGGACACCACATTAATTGCGCCAACTGGTGAAGACAAGGGAATTCAATGACAAATACATAGGAAGCACCAACTCATTCAAAACACTAGTTGGGTAACGTCTCCGAGAAGTTTCACACAATTCCTATATAAGGTAAGAACGCAAGGATCGAAAGGGTTATTTTGAAATTGAGAAAATCACAGAGAGACAGAGTATACAGAGTAGAGAGCGAGGTTGTAGAAGTTACAAAGCCAACTAAGCTCGACGAAGAATACCTTTACCACCATGGTACCACCCAAGCTAGGAGCGTCGATCCAGGCCTATAGACAACCTCAAAGCAACCTCAAAGAACCTCAACAACCACAGGAAAGTGAATAACAACCGCCTCAGGCTCCAGAATTCATCAACTTGGATGAAATCCCATCACTCGATATGTCACCTGGAATCCCCACACCAGTGGTGGAGGAAACCCAACAGACAACATCAGTGGGCATGGACATCGATATGCTGGGAGTAGGACAGATCCAACAAACCTAGGATACATGAAATCCTTCATGCTCAGAAATCCTTGAAGAAGCATCGAGGGTTAATGGGACGGTCCCGAACCAGGCCAAAACGACCGTGCTAGAAAGGTCACACACAACCACACCGGAGCAGCCACAGGAGGGCGTAGTAGAAGATGTCATCGGTCGGGAAGAAGAGTATGAAGAAGAGAGGACAACGGAGGCTATAAATTTGAGTCAGCCACCACAGCGCAAGGGTAAGCAACCAGTAGCAAGATCACCGCGCAGGTAGGCTACCACAACCATAGTCTTGCCGCGCATTTTGGAAGGGTTCCGCGTCGCAGGTAACCTGTTAGGCCACATGGAAAAACTACGATACTCAGTTCATGATGTGACTAACACGAACAAGTTTATGAAGTTTTCCAAGAAAGTTTACTTGGATACTATGGGTATAGGACACTTCAGTGAACCAATTAACCAACCAAAATAGTGGGTAGCCAGACTGGCCAAAATCGGGATTCTAGTCCTGTTGGAGATCCCTCACTGCGTCAAGAAGCTGATGGAATTTACCCAACGAAGGATACCTATGGGTGGAAGATCCCATCTCGATAGACGTAGAGTTCATTACATGCATTACAGGACTGCCACCTCGGGGGGAGACACCCACGCAGTTCCTCAATGACAATATGAAGGAGAAGGCACTAGATGAGGAAATGAAGAATACCTATGGTATAGAAAGAGGGTCACGCAAAATCATAATTAAGCGCATTAGTGTTGCAACAACAAGGATGGACACAAAAATCATGGAGTGCAAGTTACTCACAAAGTGCCAAATGGAGGAAGTCCCTGTTGGGGTTGTCGCAGCCGCAACACAATGTGCAAAGGGTACTATGATCAGTTGGGCCCTGTACTTGTTAAATATGTTCCTGGAAGACTACAAGGACACGCAGGAATTGGGGATAGAATTTCACTATTCTTGGCTCCTCGTCCTGATCGCCTTATTCAGATGGAGGGAACCTAAGTATCCATACTTGTCGAGATATCCAATCGTTTCCACGCAATGCAATACCTATCACT